>CAIGQV010016735.1:23078556-23107085 GCA_903798115.1 Danio jaintianensis
GGATGGCTCCCTTCAGCTCTTTCCCTTCCGGTGGTGAGCCCCGCTTCCCCTGCTCCTCCCCATGCTGGGAGACGGTAGCAGGCAGATCCTTTCCTCGCCAGCCTCAGGCCGCCCCGGCACTCTGGGCAGACGAACGGGTTTCTCCCCCACTCGGGTTAACTCCTGAACACTCGCCCTCCCTCTCAGCGGTGAGGGCAACTGGACAACGTGTCCCTCCTTCTCCCGGGTTTCGGCACCACTGTAATAATGTTTGATGGCCGCCTGGCCATCGGGAAGAAGGAGGCGGAGAACCGACGAAACTTAAAAAGTAATTTATTAATAAAAAGGACGGCAGTCTCCGTGAGGAGCTGCCGTCCCTTTTATTAATAAATTACTTTTTACTTCAAACTGAAAGTAAAGTTTTACTTCAAACTGAAAGTAAAAGTAAAACATAAGTGTCTAGGCCTGGACCTCTCTCCCCTTCCTCTGCCATTGTTCCTCCTCTTATAGTCCAGAGCTCCTTCCGTGGGATTCGAGGCCGGTGTGCGCCACAGGTGTATCCACTTACGCGTTCCCCGTTCCCATGGCTCTCGGCCCCGCCCCCTCACCACAACCACCAACTTATGCAGCATATGTTTTACACAGGGGATGCCCTTCCAGCTGCAACCCAGTACTAGGAAACATCCATACACACGCATTCACACACATACAGCTAATTTAGTTTATTCAATTCACCTATACTGCATGTGTTGGGGTACTGTGGGGGAAACCAAAGCACCCAGAGGAAACCCACACGAACACAGGGACAACATGCAAACTCTACACAGAAATGCCAACTGGCCCAACTGGGACTTAAACCAGCGACCTTCTTGCTGTGAGGCAACAGTGCTAACCACTAAGCCACCGTGCTGCCCCTATTTTTATATAAGTTTAGGTAAAACAAATTCAAAATAGCTTTTACCTGCAATACTTAAATGTGAAAAATATACACAATGCAAATAAAATAAATAAAATTCATATAAACATAAATAAAATGCACAACTATCGCAAAGTGTCACAACTAACACTCCCCCCCACTGCTTCTGGCCCTTAGAAACATCCATGGTTGGAGATTAATTAAGCGACTAACACTTTCTAAACATGTTGCCTCTGCAGATCTTCAGTATTATATTACATGAGATCGTCTCCAGTTACCTCGATAACTTTATGTGTACAGTAAGTATCTCATTATATCCACAGGAAATGGCTTGAATTCACGTCACTTTGGTTATTGGTTCCTACTGGCATCTTGCAGTTCTCATACCACATCCTCTAAATACAGTATCTCTCAAAGGTCTTAATGAGCTTCAGGGAATCAACAGGGCCTGTCGAAGGTACAGCGCAATGCTGATCAATACTGACTTCAGCATCCTTTAATTCTCAAGCTGGATATTGATCGCACAGCAGGTGGGAAGGGGGATTGTTCCACCTTGCATGCCATAGATGTTCGGACATAGAGAGATGGAGAAGAAGTAAGGGATGTTGACAGATAATAACCATTGATGTAACAAAGTGAAATGTCAATAAAACATATCTGCGAGATATATATTGACTCTCGTGTTATGTATGAGTCTGTTTTTTCCTGTATATCTGCAAGTAAGAAGATATTACACTTTAAAAAGTCTAAAAAAAGAAGACATATGCGTTCTATCTGTGTTTATGACAGATTCGCAATAACACCGACTGTCTGTTTTGAAGAGATAAAAACTAAGATGATGCAAGAATGTGGCATTTTGAAGAAATAAAGTCATTAATCCCTTGTCAAGCAACATACTGACGAAATGCACACAGAGCCACAGTATGGATGTGACACCAAAAATGAGAAAAATCTCTGAAGAAATGTGTCATCCTTTTCTTATCTATAAGATTAAGCAGATTAAGATGAAATCCTTTGCTTGTGCGTCAATCTTCTATCCCTGGGACTGAGCGTTAGCATGTACGGGCAACTTCCTGGATGACAATAAAGAGCAAAAAAAAGTTATTTTTCCAATGTGGTTTCTCAAAATGCATAAGCCACACTCCAAAAAAAAAAAGCACACCAGCTTAAACTGGCAGGTGGCATCGGCGCCTCAGGGAGATGTGACATCTCTGCAATCTGACAAAGCCCACATGGGCTGAGATCTGACACCGCCAGAGAAACAAACTTGTAAACATGTATGTTCTTGTTGTTTCCTGATTTTGCTTGCAAGTCTCCTGGGATCTTGAACTTTTTGTTGTGACATTTATATACAGGTGAAACAATACACCCACAGAGATCTTTTTGTGTGTGTGTTTGTGATGGACACAACTGAAGGAAGTGTCCTGCTTGAGAGGATATAATGGTAGATTTGCTTCCACACAGAATGGGAAAACTAGTCATATACCTTTCAGCTAACTTTATTTTTGTGTCAGAACAAAGACGGCTAAACTAGCAGTTTTGTATGGTGTAAATAATCATAAATCATAAGTATAACAAAAAAGCAGCAACAGGGCCAACAACACCAGTTGCAAAAATAAATCATGACCGATTACAATTTCACAAATTAAAATTAAGAATAAAAAAAATAAAAAAAAACGTAAGTCAACAAATTCATATACCAGATTTATGATTACAACTGCCCATATACAATTTAAGAAGTGTTCCAACTGTCAGTGTCCCTACTAAGTGCTTACTGCTATCTATTCCCTGAGTCACTGAATCATTCTTGCAATGAATGCATTTAAAGTAGCTGATTCAATCAGGAATTGAGTACTGTATGACTTTCTTTATGATTGGCTCATAGGATCATTACCTCAGTTTATTAAAAAAAAACACTGATTCATTCCTAAACAAAACATTATCATGTTTGCCCAAAGATGCACATTGGATCAGCTGTGACCTTGTTTGGAACTGTTTTTTATATATTTATTTTGTTGTTGTTATTACTGTTGTTGTTGTTTTTTTATGAGAAGCAGCTAGTAAGAACCACTGAAAGCCAGCTACAGCCCTGACATGGTCACTTTGAGTATACCGTGATATTCTGCTGTGACTGCAGAAGGAAAATGCATCCCTAAAAATATCAATAAAGAGAGTAAACAATGTAAGTCATTTAGAAAACCTGTCTGCAGTAAGGTTCAAACCTCATACTTGAAGGGAAGATGGGAGACAGGTACTGGCAAACATTTTAACAACTTTAATAAAGACATAAACTTAAAGCAAACGTGCACAGAAACCAAAACATAAACACTAACCAAAATCAAACAAAGTATCCAATGGCCTGACACTTTTTCATCTTCCTCTGTCATCACTCCTCCTTTCATGCTTTCTGATCTCCTCTGTTTCCAAGACTTTCAGCCACATCCCCTGTTATGACATACCCCATCACCCCTCACAGGCCATGAGGCACACTGAAAAAAATGATTCATTGAATTACTAAATTTTTTTAAGGTAAGTGGTTGCAAACATTTTTTTACAGGCCTCGTCCGCTCTCAGCCATGCCCCACTCTAATGACACTGTACTTCAAAGTACTTTATGTACTTTATCCCACTACTTAATTACAGGGCTACTTGCCACAAAACATTGTTCCGTAGTTTATTACCGTAAACTAGCTTCAGTAGTTGAGTAGTTGAGTTGAGTAGTTTATTAATTCTTTAATTAAATGCAAAACTGACAGAAACAAAAACAGCTGATGGAGTATACACTAACCTGCACATTATTCAGTCACAAGATGGTGCCAAAAAGCCAAAACAAAAGCTGACAGAAACAAAACTAGCTAAATAAAGCATACACTGACCTACATATTATTCATTCAAAATGGTGCCAAGCAGTAAAAAGAGTCAAAGACTGCAGTGTGACAGACAAACAGGTACATATAAAGGTGGATGTAAGTATATGGATTTGAACATATCTATGTTCCCTGATGAGCCTGAATTAGCTGTTGCTATCCTGGGATAATCTGAACCTTTGAATGTTCTGACTGACCAATCAGAATAGAGTATTCCAGACAGCAGTGTAATAAGTAATGACTACACACACTTGGCCTATTACCCTAATCTGTTTGCTCCAGCCCATATTAACCCCTTTTTGTTATGCTGCCTACCTAAGAAATATTTTTTTGCATGCTGCACAACTTCCTACTCAGGCCCTTCTGATTTCTAGCCTTGCCTATTGCAGTGCACTTTTGCGTTGATGTTCATCATGTGCAATCAAACCTTTACAAAAGACTCAAAATGCTGTAGCAAAACAGAGCCCAAGAGAGCCCATGTCACATCTCTCTTTTTGTCTCATGCACTACAATCGCTTAGAACTCTCATCAAGTTCACAACATCGATGCTTGCATACAAAACAGCCACAGGCTCTGCACCGTCCTACCACTCACTCATATGAGTCTGAGGTTGGAAAGTGAGAAAAACCAAAACAACAACAACAACAAAAACAAGCAACAAAAAAAAAATGTTTTGTTGTAGTCTGCTAATGCATTTGTACAATATTGAAATGCTGATTGCAAAGGCAATATTGCAAATGCATTTGTTTTTATTGCAAACCATGTATTTCTCACCAAAAGGGTCTATTTGAGTGCTGTAAAGGCACAGAAGTGTTGTTAAGATCAGGGTCTATAGGCTGAGATGTGTGAATGTTGAGGGTCTGCAATGTTGTCACACTTTGGGGAAGCTCTAAGCTGCTCATTGGTCAGTTTGAATGTCTCAGAATTTTTTCAAATGGTAAAAGAAGGGATAAACTTTGAATGAACATTGTTGCTAACCGTTGACCTGGCTCTTTTCTTGCTCTGCCTCTTCTCTCTGGCTCTTCTTTTGATTCCTTGGACTCTTTCTCTGGACCCTGCTTTTTCTAGCTGTCTCTCTTTGCCTCACCCTTACTCTCATGTACTGTAACTTTCTACAGTTAAGCTGGTTACAATTACTGTATAATTTTTTTACATTTAATTTGTTTTATAACACATACACCAATTTTGTAACCAACTGTAACCACTGTTATTAAACAAATTCACTTACAAATACTGTGCAAATTACCAATGCTCTTCCACTTATTTTGCTATTCTAACAATGCTTATTTCCATCGTTGATATAAGTGGCAGAAGGTGCGTATAGACTTGGAATGTACAGTTTTACACCATCATGCTGATAAAGTTTCTTTAGTCATTCGGCAATTCTACAGCCTGGACCACTGTAGTAAAAAATGTCCTTACAATCCCAAATTGTATAGCAAAATATTAAAACCCTTATTATTGCCACGTTGAACAATCACCATCCTTTGACTCAGAAAACCTCAAAGAAATCTAAAAAAATCACTGTTGTATAAGAAACATTGTGAATCATTTATTCTTAACAAATAAAAAAAAAAGCCAATCCTACTTGCATTTATTTGCAGCATTAAACCGTTTACATGTGCAGCATGATGTCTGTAACCTGCTAACATGAGCACCAAAATATAAGTGAGCTGTGTGAAGCAAGCTTTAGACAGTCCACCTCTGATTGTCTCCATTATGGCTAAAAGATCATCCGACTACTAATCAATCACAGAAATGAGCAGCAGCACAGCAGGTCAGCAGAGAGATGTGCAGATGCACCCCTAATGAGAAGCGGAAGGACAACAGGGAGCCATTGCTGTTCTTGATGGATGAACACAAGTTAGTTAACAACAAGTGAATCTGAAAGAAGAATGATCCCCTTGAACAACCCAGTGGGAGGAATGACACTATGCCACTGTTTTGCATTTCTCCTTGTGGAACTTGATAACTCTCTGTTCTTGATGAAAGGGTGAAATGTGGCAGTCCATTTGAAGTAGCTGTTGATAGTGGTTAACATGTTCTCAGTAGAGATACTTGGTTTGTACTACAGTCCAGAAGACAATTATCATTTTCCGCTGTGGGAATCCTCAAAGATTTCTCAAGGGCTTTAGAACAAACTTTTGCTGTTTGATTAAAGTGTAAAATAAGGTCTACGGCTAACATTTCTTTCTTTTCTTTTACATTATAACATAATTTGCCAGAGTTGATGAAGTAGCCTGCACAAATTGAGTAATTGGGTAACAGCACAGATCCCTAAAGGCCTGTTCACATCTAGGACAATAACAGTTTCCATTATTCTTAGAATTGCATGACTTGAAATGGCGAATCAAATTAAAATACTCCGAATGGAATCCTCAATATTACAAATATGTTTTGTGCTTACATGAGGTTTTTCTCTTTTTTTTTTTGGCACATACAGGTTATCAGGCATACATACTGTAAAAGTAATAAAGATATGTCTCATAAGTTAGTTTGTTACATGTAGTTTCTCCAAAAGTGCAACTACTGTGGTAGTTAAGCATTAAGATCATTGGATCAGTAGCTTTATTTTGATCAAATGTTGTGAATTTAACTAGCTCAAAACTGGCTTATTACATAAAGCATATGAAAAATAAAAGAACCAAAGTAAATGAGAGCACATATAATATACGCATAATAAAATACTTTGCCTTATAGCGGACAGTTTGGTAACTAAATTATTTCAAGAAATTTCTGAGAGGTAATTATTCCAAATAATTTTTTATGACAAAGCTTGGCTCAGGCATTTCACAATGACTGAAACAACATGATTTTGTGATGAGACAGAACTGCTGATTAGTAACATCATTTATTAAGACAAAGTCTTCTTTCTTTCTTTTCGGCTTAGTCCCTTTATTAATCTGGGGTCGCCACAGCGGAATGAACCACCAACTTATCCAGCATATGTTTTACGCAGCGGATGCCCTTCCAGCTGCAACCCTTCACTGGGAAACATCCACACACACTCATTCACACAAAACACTACGGACAATTTAGCTTACCCAATTCACCTATACCGCATGTCTTTGGACTTGTGGGGGAAACCGGAGCACCTGGAGGAAACCCACGCCAACACGGGGAGAACATGCAAACTCCACACAGAAATGCCAACTGACCCAGCTGAGGCTCAAACCAGCGACCTTCTTGCTGTGAGGAGATCGTGCTACCCACTGCGCCACCGTGACGCCTAAGACAAAGTCACTTTTTTTTTTTAAGCTAATGAGCTGTTGTTTCAAAAACATGTTTAACTCACACATGGATTGTTTCTGGCCACGATTCAATTTAGTAATTCCTTGTTCAATGTGATTTGTAAGCCAATCCAACAGGTCTTTTGAAAAGAAACATATCACTCACAAATCCTAAATGACAAGTCAACAGTCAATTTTTTAAATAAAATGTAGTGGAATAAAATGCAATATTTTGTTGTGGAAAATCGTAAATAAAAGTTTCAGTAATACTTTTGTCAGATATGTTCTGTACACAAGGGCACATTAAAATAAAGTGTGACCGAATGTTCTCAAAATACACACTAGTATTTATGCTGCTTTTGTGTGCTGTCATAATTATTGTATATTTATGTTTTCTAGACAGAAATGGACACAAACATGCCATAAGCCATCTTAAACTAAAAAAGTCATAAATAATATTATTTCATATAAGTAATATGTATAGCATAGTCTACAAGTCTAGTATAAGTAATATGAATGAGTGCATTTGTACATAATCATGTGTGACAGATTTTGTTTTTTTTTATAAACAGTGGAATTAACATGCAAAATTCAACCCAGGCTCATTCTGAAAATGTACTGATATATACATTTCTGGGGAGTGCCAAATACGTCCCTGGAGCTACGTTTTTTTGCAGTTTTTGTTGTGTACACTTTTTCAGATCTCAAATTTCTCTCGTGAGTGCCATCCGCGCCTGCTGTTGTAGCGTAAATCAACCAGAGGCCGCTGTTGACTGATTAACTGACTTACTGAATGACTGACTGACTGACCGATCAACTGACCCACCATCCTAAACCCAACCAATAGTGTTTTTAAAAGCACCGATTGACCCGCCCACTCACTTCCCTAAACCCAACCAATAGTTTTAATCCAGAAGCAATCCAGAAAAAGAAAAGCCCTCGCCTGATTTTTACTTGTTTATTTTATTTTTTGGCTTCTGTTTTTGTCTCACCCTCTTTCTGGAAAAGTTCTTTGCTGGACTCAAATCCCGACGTCGTGGTCAGCTTCTTTCTGCATCTCAAGTCCGCCAATGTACATGGCGAGCTAACTGAACATACTGGTAACAGCAGGAGAGCCATCCATACGGAGGTAAGCGGTCAGCTGGAAGGCGTGAAAAGGAACAGCTTCATACCACCCCATAGCATTCGTTTTAAAGGCGAAATGCAGCCATACGTACTTCTGGCTACATAATTCGCGATCTCCAGAAATGTATATAGGGCTACATTTTCAGAATGAGCCTATGTTGTCAAAATTCCATGTATTTCTTCTGTTGAACACAAACAAAGATGTGTAAACCTGGACTACAAAATCTTATGTTTTATATTGCATTGGTGATTTTTGGCAAGAACCAAAAATATATTGTAATGGACAAAAATCATAAAATTTTATGATTTTATGATCTTTTATGCCAAAAACCATTATATTATGTTCCATTAAGATTAAATTACATTTAGTAAATTTCCTACTTTAAATATATCAAAATTCAATTTCCAATAAGTAATATGCATTGCAAAGAACTTCATTTGCACAACTTTAAAGGCATTTTTTTAGTATTTAGTATAAAGTCAGTATTTAATATTTTGAACCCTCAGAATCCAGCTTTTCAAATAGTTGTAAACATCAATGGAAAGCTTATTTATTCCGCTATCAGGTGATATATACATCTCAAATAATAATAAAAAAGACATGGTTTTGTGATCCAGGGTCACATATTCTAAAGAATGTGGGTTCCCAAATTCTGGTACCCACTGACTTCCATATTAAATTCCCTTAAGTCAATAAGAACAAGCAGCAGTTTGGTTACCTACATTCTTCAAAATATATGCTATTCGAAATATAGTACAGACTGCTGTTTATTCAGATTACAGTTACCATAAGGATGTGTGGATATTTGGTGAATCAGTGGATTTTAAACCTTTAAAATTCACTTTAGTGGCATTACTGTGTCTTCTACACATAATGGAAGTCTTAAAACTAAAACACAACATTCTAACAAATCATCAGAAATTTCCTGAGGCAACGCATGTTGATTTGGCCCTCCAAACCGAGGTCAAAAGAGAACAACTCTATTTTCTATTAGCAGATTTGTTTTGAATTCACGGTGCAGTATTAGCATGTGCCAATTGCTCCAACCTAGCCTGAAAGCTGAGGTGTTAAAGTGCCAACATAATGGAATTTCAAACATGGCTCTCTTATTTTTGTCTCTGGCATTGCAATTACACTCTTCACCTCTGTAAACCAAAGGCATTTACAGACCTCCCTGGACCTTTCATCATTTCGATGGTTAAGCAGTAAATATGCAAATTCAGCTTGAAATGTTTGATGATGCAGGACTCACCGACAGCTAAAATGCTTGAGAAACCCCCAGACCGTACAAGCAGTGGATAACAGCCAAGAACACACTATAAAAAATGGATATAGAGGTGTAAAAAACATAAATCATTGTTACAAAAAATATGTATACATATTGTCATCCTGCATTTGGAAACACAAATACAGTTTGTCACCTTAGAATTATAAAGTTGTATCTGACATATTGGTCAAAACTGAGTTATTGTCAAAAGTTGTTTACATTTTTAAACTTTTATTTTAAAAAAACAAAAGGGTTCTATCTACAAAGCAGACCTCTAACTTTGTTCTGTAAGGTTCTATTTGTGAGCCAATTAGCACTTCGAATGCACACAATGGGACCAATCAGGATCATCTCAGAGATCAAGATGAGTTATATTAAGCATGTTTAAGTTTTATACCACTAGCAGATAGAGAGCATTATAGTGCTGTCGGAAAAAAACATACATTTTCAGATAAGGAGGTGACCCACATGATACAGCACTTATGCATACATTAAGATGACCTACATTTTTAAATGCAGAGCTCATAAACATCTCCAACGTTTAAAATGTTCTGATGATTTGGGGGTTATTTGTGACATAATTTGAGATTAAATGTATATATATTTTTTGCATTGTTTGTAAAAAAAAAAAAAAGATTGTTAGTTTTAAATAATTTAAATGATTTAATTATATACAGTCAGTTAAACATTTGATCAATCAGTGAATCATTTATTAAATTGTGTATTATTAAATTGCATTGGGGCGACACGGTGGCTCAGTGATTTGCACTGTCGTCTTACAGCAAGAAGGTCGCTGGTTCGAGTCCTGGCTGGGCCAATTGGCATTTCTGTGTGGAGTTTGCATGTTCTCCCCGCAATTTGGCTGTTTGCACCAGACGAAACACACAAAAATTTAAATACAGCCATTCAGAAGCACAGAATATGCATTCACTCACGAAATGGTAAGGTTTATAATCTATTTAATACATATTAACCCTCTTTAACATTATTAAATGTACATGCTGAATCACTCGTATGTGTTTAGTTCTAAAGTTCGAATGGCTTATTTTATTTTCAAGATCTGAGGTGAACTATCTGCTGCTGCTTTCAGTATATGGCAATAAATGTCATGTAAAATGGCATTCAAACTCACATTGTTAGCATTTAACACTGAATAAAGCACATGAGGTGTACCTGAGGTGATCATTGTCATAGTTTTCTGTTGTTCAGCTGCAAGAAATAGAAGCCTAATATATCTAATATATCAATCCGTGTTGGTTAGAACAAAAACTACTTTTAATATGGAAAATATTCCTTCTATCGGGTGCCATTGCTTTTATATAGAACACGGTTTAAATCACTCGCTCCTGTCCTCAATCTGGCAACCTGCACTCGGGTTTGTTTTCATCCAGGAGTGCAATACCTAGTTCAATCACTGGGTGTCAAACTTACATACTGCACCTTTAACTCTCTCATACATGTTGACAATTTTTGTTTAAAAGCCACTAAATATACTTTTTTTTTTTTTCTTGAAAATTATTGCTGAAGAACCTAAAACCTGATTTGTCTTGTCTTTTGCCTGATTTGCATGTCTTCATTTAATATCTTCCAAAAATCTCTATTTACAATTTTTTTTTAAATCGTACATTTATAATATGTTTTGCGTCATTTTAAGTACTGTATATAAACAACTTGTTCCACATGTAATTTTGCTATATTAAATGCAAAAATGTTCAAGCTATGTCTCTCAAAATTGCTGAGAATGCAGACAGCACCTTTAAATTCCAAGGTGGTGATTTTCTTTGTGCTATTATATTGATAAAAAGTAAGAAAGTCAGTTCCGCACTTCCAGCGTAGCACCTGAATTTTTACGTTGCTTCCTCTGTGTCCTTCTCATGGGTTGACCTGTCATTCATGAGCTTGTAGTTATGGAGTCAGGAGGATCTAAATATAGAAGGAAGATTGTTGGTATTTCATAGAAGCAGCTCACCTCACTCCATCCAGGTCAGTGTGATGGACATGGCCTAAGGAAAATTTGAAGTTGTCAAGCTGGTAAACGGACAGGGGGGAAGTAAAAAATTGAAGAGGAGTCCAACTGTACAGACTCTTGTTACTGTGAGGAAATATTTTCAACCAACTAAGAAACAGCCAAGTCCATCAGCCTGAAAGTAATGAAGGGTTGTATACAACATGCCACAAAGATTTTCCACACAGCTTGACAAGTTTTGCAGTGAGAAGCTCAGTTAAATAATTTGTAACTTATTCATCAATGTGCGCATAAAAGCTCACAGATCTGAAAAAGATTCAGTTGAAACCAAACAAGGAGCTTCAAAGCAAACCTCATACATCACTAAAATGCTTAGTGGAACATGGGTGAAAAAAAAAATGTTGAAAATCTTTGACGTCTACAGAAACTTGAAAATCTGGAAGGGAAATCCGAACTCCATCAGTTCTGCTTTAGCCTGTGATGTTGGACTCGGAGGACACATGTTTCAAGATAGACTTCCTTAAAGGAATCGGACAGCATTTGTGAAGCTTTGACTCTACGAAATACAGTAAAATATTGCATCAAACAAAAGAGCGGATTTGATTTGACAGAATTACATAATTCATTGTCATAGCTGAGCATTCCATGGATCTTATTGCAGAACAAGTGGCTTTGATTTATTTTAAGGAATATTTTATATTAAACTTCATGAATGACAAGTCATCCTATGACAAAGACACAGATGAGGCTACAAAAACGTTCTGGAGATGAGCTGCATGTGCAGAACTGTCTTTTTTAAATCTTGAAACTTTTTATCAAAATAAAAGCACACAAAAAGCGGCTGTCCTAGAATTATAGGTTCTGTCTGCATTCTCAGCAGTTTTGCGAGTTTAAGCTGTAAAGTTTCTGCATTCAGTATAGCAAAAATAAAACTGGTAGCAAGCATCATCAAATAGAAGTATGTTGACTTATTCCTTTGCTTATTCGTAATTTTCAACAGTTTTCCTACCCAGTTTTTCCAAACCAACTTCAGATTTGTAGATCTAGAAGGGCATCACCATTTTATTTACTTCACTTTTTTCATAATAATATTTACAGTAAAAATTGCCTTTTTATATTATATGTTGTAAACAGTTATGGGGAAAGTTACTTTCAAAAATAATAAATTACAGTCTTGTGTTACTTAAAAAAATTTACTAATGTGTTACTTAATTATTTTTTAAGAAAAAAAAATGCATTACATACTTTTGTGCTACTTTTTTTATCTAGGCTGGGCTTGCTCATTTGTAATATTAAAAAGTATAAAATAATCTTCTATTTTTTCATCAGTTTTAGACCCTTTTTTCACCAGATGTGAATTGTGAAGTGAATAAACCTCAGACTGAAGCAAATGTAAATTTGTGTCAGTCAAGGGCACAGCTCAAGCAAACATTTCAGCTGAGCTGCCTTTCTGGATTTCGTGAAAAATGGGATGAATGAAAATCACTTTTCAGCAATGAATATTCCAAGATTTAAGAGATACTGAATCTGTTTTTTGGGGGGGGTTTTGCAACTGGGAAAAAAGAGTAACAGGTGTTAGTAATTTAGATATTTTGTTAGAAATAAATAAGTAATGCACTATTTTACTAGTTGCTCTGATTATGTAACTTACATTACTTACAAGGGTTACCCCAAAACTGTATTTTTAGCATTATTTCCATATAGTAATATAGCAAGAGGTAATGTCTCATATTTACAGAAAGGTGTTTTTCTCTGCAATTAAAATAAGGCAAAAGCACTTGTAAAAAGACCAAATTCAGAACATAACTCAGTGATGCACACTCGTGATTTATATGTGAACAGTTTTTCTCCAAAATAAGAGTGCAACATGCTAAAGAAAAGGCTTAATATGGTTCAATAGACAGTGAATATGTATAGCAATTGCCCAGAACTTGCCTTTGTTCATGTTTTTTTTTGTTGTTTATATATATATATATATATGGTCAATAAATATAGATTGCTGATTCTTGTATAATTGGTTTCCCTTATTCAACAAAAACTGAATGCACATCCCCTATATAGAGTACATCTGTACTGGCCAGCTGTATTTTTTTGTCAAAAACTGTGAATGTTGATGCAAACAGAATAATTTACTAAATTTACAAAAAACAATATTTAAAAGCACTTTTCCAGCTCCCTGGATTCTTCTGTTTTAGATCACACACCCCTCTGCTCTCAGCACTTTAAGATCTCTCAAAAACAGATGGTGCTTTCTTTAACTGAATTTCACGTCCTAAGAGACATATTTAAACACAGCAGGAGTCAAGAGACATGGTGTCACTCTCAAGCAACACAGGAAGAAAACAAAAGCAGTGCAAACAGAAAAGCAAGCAAACAAATCATGACTACAGAAAATAACAATAATTGATCCACTGTGTGATCATTTTAATATGACTTATTATTACTCATTCATTCATTTTCTTTTCAGCTTAGTCCCTGAAATCTGGGATCGCCACAGCGAAATGAACCGCCAACTTATCCAGCATATGTATTACGCAGCGGATGCCCTTCCAGCTGCAACCCATCACTGGGAAACATCCATACACACTCATTCACACACATACACTATGGACAATTTTAGCTTACCCAATTCACCTATATCACATGTCTTTGAACTTGTGGGGGAAACCGGAGCACCCGGAGGAAACCCAACTGAACACGGGGAGAACATGCAAACTCCACACAGAAATGTCAACTGACCAAGGCTCGAACCAGCGACCTTCTTGCTGAGAGGCGACATCGCTACCCACTGCGCCACCGCGTCGCCCACTTTTTAATTATACATTTTATTGATATTTTAAATTAGCTTTTGTTTTAGACTTTCAGTTTTCATTTTATCTTACGTTTGTGATATGAACTTGTCAATTATTAGTTTAGTTTAGGGCACAATTCATGCTATTAACTATTGGCTAACTATTAATAAACTGATAATTAGTAGTTTATAAGCTAGTAGTGTTAGTTAATTAGTTAATGGTTTGTTAATACCAAATTGTGAATTATGAATAAGAATCGTGACCTAAACTAAAGTGTTGCCCATTTATCATTAAAAATTAGGTACTGTAAGACTTTAAAATAACAGTCCAGTGATTAATGTTAGTTAATCTATTTACTGACAGGAACTAAGTATGTACAATCTTGTATAGTATTTATTATAGTTCAACATTTACTAATGTGTTATTAAAAATCCAATGATACGCTTGTTAAAATTAGTTAATGAATGAGTTAACAAGAACTAACAATGAACAACTTCATTAACAACATTAACAAAGAAGAATAAATACTGTAATAAATGTATTGCTCAATGTTTGTTCATGTTAGTAAATACATTAATAATTGGTTTTAATTAAATAATGGACCATTATTTTAAAATGTTACCAAACTACTGATAATGGGATTTTTTTTGGTGCTTTTTAGAACTCAGTATTACAGCCTCAAGTGGTTAAATGAATACAATCTAAAATTTTAAGAAGCTTCTTAAACTCCTGGTTATAGGAATAATGTTTATACTAACATAACAGTGTATAGTGTATAGAATAAAGGAGGAGTACAATATCTGGTCACAAACTGACCGTAGCAGCTGTACAGAGTGGGTCCTCTGGAGTTTACTGCTTCTCCATCACTGCTTTACAGCCCGCAGATGACGCTAAATATTTTATACGATGTGTTCTACGTTAGAAATGACTGGCATTATTTATGGAAAGGCCTGCAGAGCCCCGTCACGAGGCCACATAATTTATGGGGCAGCGCTTCAATCTCGCCCCTCGCCACTGAGAGAGCAACACTCAGAGAAGTATGAATAATAGAAAATGTATTATTGGAGAGGCCGGCACTTTAAATTTGCTTTCTGGGGCTCAAACATCCAAGTATTTACATAAAAAGAATGATTTAAAGGGATTGTTCACCCTTTTGATGTTCCAGACCTGTATGAATTTATTTGGTCTCCGGGGGAATTATTTTCATTTATTTATAAATCAGTTGCATTTGATTTCCGTTCCAAAAAATAAATTAATTAATAATAAAAATTAAGATGGGGCGGCGCGGTGGTGCAGTGGGTAGCGCTGTCGCCTCACAACAAGAAGGTCGCTGGTTCGAGCCTCGGCTAGGTCAGTTGGCATTTCTGTGTGGAGTTGGCATGTTCTTCCCATGTTCGCATGGGTTTCCTTAATCCAAAAACGCTCAAAAATCCAAACCACGACAGGCAAAGCCAGGAAACTTAACCGTGGAGCCCGCATGCACACTATAACAGCAATATAAGACTGAGCAATTGTGTGTATGCGAGTGGTGTTTATATAGTGTGTGCAATCAGTGTCAATGATCAGCTGCGGTGTGTGTGTCCAGATTAGTAAACTGTTTCAGCCGTGAGACGCAAAGCATGATGGTTGGTGTAGTCCGGATAAATGACTGGTGAAGAGTTCATATTGCTGGAGTGCCCTCTAGTAAGTCTGGTGGGAACTCCAGCTAATGACTCGTAACAGATTTACTTGAGTATTTTGAATTAAAATATCATTTATTAATATTTTACATTTGATTTTTTTATTTTTATTTTGAGTTGTCAGTTTCATTAAAGATTTTTTAATTAACAGCCCATTTTTTATTTATCGTTTTTGTATTTCTGTTAATTTTTTGCAGTTATCTCTCTCTGTATGTATATATATATATATACATACCATAAATAAAATATGTTAAACTAATATTTTAAGTTAACACACAAACATATTCACGAAAAAAATATGTTATTGTTCAGCTATATTTCAATATTAATTTTTAAATATTTACAAATGCTACATATGTACAGTATACAGGTATAAAAAATAGATCACATGCATGAAACCGCAATGAGTAGAAACTGGAACTTGTTTGAAGAATAAACAAGGAACATTACAATATCATAAAAGTGGACTCATATAAGCGATTCTAAAATCATAAATGGCTATTTCCTTCAAGAAATTCACAAGCACAGCTAAGGCATATGTCAACACTTTCAGTGAAAAGCAACATAAAATTTCCACAAAATGCTATCATATGCTTTCAGAAGACTTGAAATATTGTACACAGGTCATATGGCCCATTTTTAAGACTTGCCATTCCAGATCTAAAGCACTCTTGTCATTCTTATGGATTACAGCCCATGGCAGTCCAGCCTTAATGTACTGTCAGAAACATATACCTCAACAAACAGCAGTGATGTAGGATCTCCTGCTGAGGCGCTGCATGTCTGGGTTCAGATTGGACCCTCAAAGACAGACCAGTTTAGGCATGTTTGGCTATAAGCCTGCCGCTATAAATAACTGAGTCTATTCGGACCACACAGCTGCCCCTTAACACTCACCATCCATCATCAACAGCAATACACTAACTCCTGTTTATTGTAGCGACTCAGTTGATGATGAGACCCGAGACTGGAGGTTCTGTTTTGTCAGGGTTTATCAAATATAAATTACATTTTAATCTTTTGCAGTCTTCAGGCACGACTGATCTTATTAAATCCTTGAGCAAACAGATTTAAGAAGAAAAAAATCTATTTAGCTGTATACCTTACGCTATACTAAACATTTACATGTGTGTGTACTTCTCTGTGTGGTTTTACGAGGACATACCTTGTGTTCTTGTAAATCAAAACGCTTAAAAATCATATTTAATGTGTCACAATTTGCCACAGGTTTCCTCTGAGGGTTAGGTTTAGGGGTGGTAAGGCCATATAATAAGTTATTTTTTACAGTATAAAATACATTACACCTATGGAGAGTCCTCAGAAAACATATATACAAGTATGTGTGTGTGTTTGACATATGTTCTGTTTATCTTTATATCCTCCATTTTGTCCCAAGAACTGTACACATATCACTCTGACTTTTTCAGGAGAGTTAATTCTAACAAGGTCAAGGAGGGGCAAACCGAAAGATCATAACATGAAAGTCACACAAAAGCAGCTATTAATCGTGTGGATGAATGGTTGTCTGTTGCAAAACTTCACCAAGTGACAATGAGGGCAGCAATCTTTGGTTCACTAAGGACAGATTGGTCAGACTAAGGACCAGTCATGTGTTTCCTGACACATGCTCTTAGCACTTTTATTGTGGGATTTGACTTTTGCCATTTACTTTGGCTTTCACATAATGATTTATGTAAAAAAAAATGTTTTGCTTGTATGAATAATTTTTGGTGTTGTTCTTTGGGACTCTCAAATGTCTGTAGCAGTTGACATGCCATTTTATGAATGGACCACAGTTACAAATACAAAAAATCTTGATTAAGCTTATGGTAAGTAAATTAACAGCAGTTTTTTTTATCCCTTTCCTTTAAGTTGCAATTTGTTAAACTAAAGCATATTAATTCTGAACTGTCATTTACAGCCAGTTGCTGTTTTACTTTGTCTTACTTTTTTGTTTACCTTGCGTTTATATATTTGGAGTTCTAAGAAAGAAACCTGAATTACAAGAGATCTCAGAAACAACTCTGAAATCTAATTTCTCAAAATTGCAAATATGTATGTTACAGTTCAGAGAAAAAAAAAAAAGTCAGAACTGCAAGATACAACTCAAATTTTCTGTATTTAAATGTGCAATTCAGAGAAAAAAGTAAATTGTGAGAAAAATACTTTAGAAAATGATTTAGTTATTAAAAGAAACAAGCTTCCATGGTGCTTTCATAGCTTCCATTGTGGATTCCATAGCTAGATTGGTTAGGTTCAGGGTTAAGGTTAAGGATAGTTATTACCCATTATATGTAATTACTATTACATATAATACTATCTGGTGGATTTGCTCAACAGTGTTTGAACTTTCAGCAGTGAAATTTAAACCACACTGAACTAAACTAAACTGAACTTCAACTCTGAAATCTGGACTTTACTAGAACTATGTTAAGCTGCTTTGACACAATCTGCATTGTAAAAAGCGCTATATAAATAAACATGAATTGAATTGAACTATGTTAAGTAGTATGTACATGCAAACAGAACTGTCAAGTGCTAAATAAAGTGTACAAACTGAATTCAGCTGGACTGATGTAAATGAGTGCATGTAAATATGTAGAATTTGTGAAAGGCAGCTTTTAGTAGTAAAGTGACACATTTGACATTAGGTCACATGACAGTAATTTCAGACAGTAAATGCAAATTTAATTTATAATGTTTGGAATATACTAAGGTCACAAAGACATTTTAAACTACACAGTATGGGATTTAAAAACTCATTCATTCATTCATTTGTTTTACGCAGCGGATACCCTTCCAGCCGCAACCCAGTACTGGGAAACACCCATGCACTCTCACATTCACACACACACACTCGTACACTACGGCCAATTTAGTTCATCCAATTCACCTATACCGCATGTCTTTGGACTGTGGGGGAAAGCGGAGCACCTGGAGGAAACCCACGCCAGCACTGGGAGAACATGCAAACTTCATACAGAAATGCCAACTGGCCCAGCCAGGACAGGTCGCCCAGCGACCTTCTTGCTACCAGTGACAGTGCTACCCACTGAGCCACTGTGCAGCCAGATTTAAGAACTGTTAACAATAATAATGCATTTTAAATGTGTGAAATCATACAAATTTAGAATATAACAAATAATAAAATGATTGTTATATTCCTATGTGACAGTTTTATTTTTTCCTAAAGAGTGTTTCATAACTGTTTATAATATGCTGAAAGCTTTGGCAGCTTACCTTTTTTTCTAAAATGAGAAATAACAATATTAATGTTCAGTGTTTTTCTTTAGATGCCAATGTATGTGTGCCAGTACAAAAACATCAACACAGCCACAGTCTCCTTTACAAACAAGCCACAACATAATCAAGAGAAGGTAAACACAGCATTAATGCCACTCACTCTCATAATGCCGCAGTGATCCAGTCACAGTCCAGCTGTTTGTAAGAAGCTTTGGTGTTGAAAACAGCCTCCGAGTGTGTTTGTGTACTAGTTCGTGCATACTTGTATGTTTGTGTGTACCCCAGAGACCAACACACATGCACACGCACACTTCAAGCATCACTCATTCCTGCACACTTGAGAGGGATAACGCCTAAGATATGCTGTCTTCTGAAACGCCAGTCTTCACTCATCTCCACAGCTGCCTACCTGCTGTGCATTGTCCCTGCTGGAAGAAAAAAAAGCAGAACAATCACTCTGGGAAAGCTCTGAAGCCTGCAGTGATCATAAGCTGCTAAAACAGGTTTTTCTCCCACCGGACACTGCCGTATGATCAGTGATTTTTCAGCCCATTTCTGATAATTACAGTGCTGCGCACTCACACTAGTCTTTGATGTCTCCAAGGGACAGGCTATACCCGTGAAAAAGACTTACCACGGCCTCTCTGTGGTGTTCATGCAGACTACGAGAGCTGTTTGTTCCCCCCAGCAGTAAAAGCTTATGCCACTAGGAATGAAAGACAATAGAGGAGCAGTCAGTACTGATGTATATATGGCACATGTGCAAGGGGCGCTAACAGGCCATATGCTCTTGACACAAAGACCCATTAGACGCAAATGCACAGTGACACGACTCTGCAGGCAGCTGAGCTGAAAATAAAGGTCATTTTCAGGTGCAGAAGCCCATGATAGGCAGCATATGCCACTAGTTCTGATGGTGACAGGGGCAACTGCAGTCAGGCAGCCAATCACTCGTGGTGTTCTTCATACCGTGTGCCAAACACCCAAGGGCTCACCGGGTCTGAGGGGAAAACAAATGATATTAGCTGTGCTCGGTCTCTTAGTCTCTCGCTCTCTCAAATTCCCCTCTGTCTTTCAAAACGTCAGGTATCCGTAATGAAAATGGTGGACGGCCACTTATCATCTTCAGGTGACAGGAGCTGAAGGTAAAGCACACAGAGTGTAATATACAGTATATACAGTGGCCTTCGAAATTATAGACAAAGATGAGAGAAAAAGGCAATAAAACTGTCAGCTTGATGTTAAGCTGAAAATACAAGAGTAATCATTTCCTATCATTGCGTTAAAGCCCTGTGAAATAGTTTGACAAGTGCAGTTTCCTTTGCAGTTTGGTGTGAATCATATTAAAACATACAATTTTGTATTTACAAAAATAAGAATTCATATTGATCTAGTTTAGTGTAGTTAGTATGGAGCAGTTGGAAATGGTGTCAATGATATTTCATTATTTATCTGAGAGACTTCAATAGCTGACAAATGCTAAGAATTGCCTTCCATTTCATTTGTGTAAAGCACACTCAGGATTGCACAATGCTTTCCAGAAATATGTGTTTATAAGAAGGTGTCTGGTGGATATGGAGAGGAAAAAAGTCTGTCACCTACAGGTGGTTTTTGTCAAGCATGAAGCACACTCTCTGAGTGTCCATGAAGCACACTCCAAATTGCACAATGTAAGCATAAGCATGACTCTAAGCTGTGTAGTGTTGTAAGATCTGTGATATTAACAGACCATTTGTGACTGGGATTAATTCTAAAATAGCAATGTGTTGATTGAAAAAGTCAGCATAAGTGTTACAAGATACAAATACACATTTACACACAAAGGACACACACATAATTTTTTTTTCTGCAAATTCTTGTGCTTGAATAAACAAATGCAAAATGATGTCAAACTAACTGTCTTGGTAAGCACACCCATAAACACAAACATGTTTTTATTAAAAGTAAATTGTAGAGGGAAAAAAATGTATGTATTAGTATATTGGCTATGTGCATTAGCTTTATTAAATAATAATAAAAAACCTAAATCTAACACAGCTCTTACCTGAGTAACAAAGCATTAATAGATTATTCGATATTTAGTTTACAGTTTAGAATTAAAAAGTTTAGTGTTTAGCGTTTTACATTTGGTATACACTTTTAGCATGAGTATGTGTATTATATAAATGCACAACCCAGGCTCATTCTGATTACGTACCCCTATATACAGTCAAGGCCAAAAGTTTTGAGAATTACATAAATATTGGGAATTGGAAAAGTTGCTGCTTAAGTTTTTATAATAGCAATTTGCATGTACTCCAGAATGTTATGAAGAGTGATCAGATGAATTGCATAGTCCTTCTTTGCCATGAAAATTACCTTAATCCTGAAAAAAACTTTTCACTGCATTTCATTGCTGTCATTAAAGGACCTGCTGATATCATTTCAGTAATCGTCTTGTTTACTCAGGTGAGAATGTTGACGAGCACAAGGCTGGAGATCATTATGTCAGGCTGATTGAGTTAGAATGGCAGACTTGACATGTTAAAAGGAGGGTAATGCTTGAAATCATTGTTCTTCCATTGTTAACCATGGTGACCTGCAAAGAAACACATGCAGCCATCATTGCGTTGCATAAAAATGGCTTCACAGGCAAGGATATTGTGGCTACTAAGATTGCACCTAAATCAACAATTTATAGGATCATCAAGAACTTCAAGGAAAGAGGTTCAATTCTTGTTAAGAAAGCTTCAGGCCGTCCAAGAAAGTCCAGGAAGCGCCAGGATCGTCTCCTAAAGAGGATTCAGCTGCGGGATCGGAGTGCCACCAGTGCAGAGCTTGCTCAGGAATGGCAGCAGGCAGCTGTGAGCGCATCTGCACGCACAGTGAGGCAAAGACTTTTGGAAGATGGCCGGGTGTCAAGAAGGACAGCAAAGAAGCCACTTCTCTCCAAAAAAACCCATTAGGGACAGATTGATCTTCTGCAAAAAGTATGGCGAATGGACTGCTGAGGACTGGGGCAAAGTCATATTCTCCGATGAAGCCCCTTTCTGATTGTTTGGGGCATCTGGAAAAAGGCTTGTCCGGAGAAGAAAAGGTGAGCACTACCATCAGTCCTGTGTCATGCCAACAGTAAAGCATCCTGAGACCATTCATGTATGGGGTTGCTTCTCCTCCAAGGGAGTGGGCTCACTCACAATTTTGCCCAAAAACACAGCCATGAATAAAGAATGGTACCAAAACACCCTCCAACAGCAACTTCACGATGGAGCACAGTTCCATAAGGCAAAAGTGATATCTAAGTGGCTCGGGGACCAAAACGTTGAAATTTTGAGTCCATGGCCTGGAAACTCCCCAGACTTAATCCCATTGAGAACTTGTGGTCAATCCTCAAGAGGCAGGTGGACAAAAAAAACCCCACTAATTCTGGCAAACTCCAAGAAGTGATTATGAAAGAATGGGTTGCTATCAGTCAGGATTTGGCCCAGAAGTTGATTGAGAGCATGCCCAGTCGAATTGCAGAGGTCCTGAAAAAGAAGGGCCAACACTGCAAATACTGACTCTTTGCATAAATGTCATGTAATTGTCGATAAAAGCCTTTGAAACGTATGAAGTGCTTGTAATTATATTTCAGTACATCACAGAAACTGAAACAAAGATCTAAAAGCAGTTTAGCAGCAAACTTTGTGAAAACTAATATTTGTGTCATTCTCAAAACTTTTGGCCACAACTGTACAATTCTGGAGAGAGCAAAACATGTCCCAGGAGTTACGTTGTTTTGCAGTTTTCGCGAATCCACCAGAGGCCGCTGTGTATACTTTTTCAGATCTCAAATTTCTCTCCCGAGTTTCCAATTCGCGCCTGCTGTTCTCACATAAATCCACCAGAGACTGCTGTCGACTGACTGTCTACTGACTGACTGACCGATCGACTGACCCACCCTTCCCTTTCCCTAATCAGCCCCCTGATTTTTACCACATTTTCAGATTTTACCACATTCTCACCTTGTAATTTACTTGTTTATTTTATTTTTTAGCTTTTATTTTTGTCTTACCTGCTTTCTGGAACCGTTCTTCACTGGACTCGAACACCGTTGTCGTGGTCAACTCCGCACTGCGTCTCAAGTCCGCCAACGTACATGTCAAGCTACTGGACAAACTGGTAATAGCAGAAAAGCCGTCCATACGGAGGTAAGTGGTCAGCTGGTAAGCGAGAAAAAGGAATGTCGTCATACCGCCCCGTAGCGTTAGTTTTAAAGATGAAACGCAGCCATACGTAGCTCTTGCTACATAATTCGCGATGTATATAAATGTATATAGGGCTACGTTTTCAGAATGAGCCTGTTACAAATGCAATATGAGTGTACATATACTGTTCCTTCATGTGACCTATGGTATCAGTTGCATGACCTTCCTCACTTCTTTCATGTGGTTTCACGAGTGTCCACTGCATGTACATGTAATCTCAGCTGAAGTAGAATCAGAAACATCAGAGCACTTTTCAACTATTATTCTATGAAAACCATGAATTTGGACATATTAATTATTTTACGTATTGTTTATCACTCTATAAATATTCCAGTGTAACTTGATTGCTGCTTGCTATCTGGTTTTGTTTAGACTGGCCATCATGTATGTTAGTTTGCTTGAGTCTTTAATAATCAACTGGGCATGTTTTCTCATTTCAGAATATATGGTTTGTGGAATTATAAATATGCACTGACATGCGGAGAAAATGCCATTAGTCATTCTTTCAGCATAGAGAAGATGAGAGATAATGTAAACGATATAAGACATAAGCATTCTCATCTTGTTTAGTAGTTAATATGGAGTATAAACCAATTGGAATTTGTGTCAATGATATTTCATTATTTATCTGAGAGACTTCAACAGCTGTCAAATGCTAAGGATTGCCTGGCATTCCATTTTCCATCACACTAGCCACCATCACAAATCACTTGGAAGTAATGTTTGTGAGGCTTTACGTTCTCCATGATGCACACATTTGCAAAATTGCTTGGAAGCACCAAAGTTTAGAAGCGTGGTTAACTAGTTTCACACCATCTGTTTTCAAAATTTGGAAAGTCTCCTCCATCTCCTCCTCCATTGGAAAGTCCAAATACTGTATGAAGACTTTGCATGTACTAAAAAAATCACCAGAATGCTGATTGGAATTTAATTGTATTCTGATTTGATGTAAGATTAAAGAAAAACAAAATCTGTGTAAAATATAAAATTGGATCTATGGTGTCACAATTTTTTTTTTTAAAGTCATCATGTTCTGCACCAAACACCAGGATATTGTCCATCTTTCTCGGACTTTCTGCACTGATCGAAAGTAGATCTCCAAATCCACACAAAAATTGTTCACTGGCCCTGTGAATGAAACTTTTGCCGTGTCCATTCAATTCCTTTAAAATAAACCCACCAAAAAACCTGTGGAACAACAACCTGAAGATCCCCAAAGGATCAGCAAAGATTTGTTTGGAGAAATGTTCCTGAAACTGAGACTATCTAGCACTGTGGAAAGAGACAAAAGACTTTATCTCAATGTAGAAATGGTGACTTCAGAAATCATACTTTTTAGCTTTATTTATTTACATGTATATTTCTTAAAGGGATAGTTCACCCAAAAATGAAACTCGTCCTTTACCCTTTTGTTCTGTTGAACACAAAACATTGAAGAATGTTAGAAATCATTGACAGCCATAATTAGAAAACAAATACTATGGGTTTCTTCAAAAACATTCTTCAAAATATCTTATGTCTTCAATAGAAAAAAAACAAACCTGAAAAAAATCTCAGGTTTGCAACAAGTCATGGGTGAATTTTAATCTTGGGATGAACTATCCTTTTAAATGCCATTGTACCTGAAATACAATTTTTGTCCTTAGTTACATTTTTCAATGAAACATAGACCTATTTACACTTTTTATTTCTTACGATTAAAATTTAGACCTTCACTACATCATTTCACTGGTTCTGATATAATAACCCTTGGCTGAATTAAAAAGTCACACACTGAACACACATTCACCTATGGCAGGTACTGTATAATTCTGGGGAAACTGAAGCACCCAGGACAAATTCCTGTTAACATAAAAATAACCAAAATCCACACAAGCAGGCTTCATGGCTCAGTAGAGGACTCAAACCACAAACCTTCTTGCTCTGAGACAACAATGCTATTCGCTGAGTTAAAAAATATATTTCAGTTATGGAAATTAATCATTACTTGTGTCACAATTTGGGGTGCGCTACCCAAAACCATGGTTAGCCAACTAAGAACCCAATTTAGTTCAGCGATTCCATGTTTCCCAAATCCATCTTTCCAATGTATATTCGCAAACAGCATTGAAAACTTGTGTGGTTGGAACTATACCTTTAGAGTTCCTGGTCAGCCTGATCTCATGAGGAAAGAAATTCGAGTTCAGTCGTATAAAAATGTACGTATTTTAAAAGGAGGCGTGGCACCCAACCCTACCCCTAAACCCAACCGTCATTGGGGGATAAGCAAATCATACTAAAATGTACAAATGACATTGTACGATTTCATACAAATTAGCCACTAAATCAAAAAGTTATGAATTGCCATGAGATAGCGTTGTCCTGGTTGTGTTTTGACATTCACTCTGAATGATTTTGAAAGCTTAAAGTGATCTTGTTCACATTTTATGTAATTTGCACTTATAATTTTTACACAGTTCAGATTTAATGATCTTTACATTGTGTTGCCTCCTTTTTTATTAAAATTATTTATGCAATTTTGAACAAAAAAGAAAGTTACTTTCATTATTAAAAAAAGC
The DNA here is from genome assembly GCA_903798115.1 of Danio jaintianensis. Taxonomy (NCBI): domain Eukaryota; kingdom Metazoa; phylum Chordata; class Actinopteri; order Cypriniformes; family Danionidae; genus Danio; species Danio jaintianensis. The sequence goes on from CAIGQV010016735.1 coordinate 23,104,406, forward strand.
GAAAAGCATTATTAGAAAATCTGTTACATTTCCAAAGCTTGGGAACAAAAAAACATGCTAATGATTTTAATTTATATTTAAAAAGTAGGCATATATGCACCGTATATGCAATATTACCACAGAATTTTTAATATAATGTCAAAAATTGTACAAGTATTTTAAATAGCAAACATTGCCATTTTGTTTGGCTATGTATCTAATTCAGAGCTATATGAGATATAAACTGTTATTGCAAGTGTTTTGTTTTTTTGTTCGATTTTTTTTACAATAGTAGATTAAAATATGGAATATTATCAATAACACTTTTTAAAGAAAGGAGATGTCTTATTTGCCTATATGTTTCAAATATGTATGCAGGGAAAAGATAGACAAACGCAAGCTTGGCCACATATTGACCACTTTTTTTAACGTAGTTGTTAATTTATAAAGACAGTGCCTATTTGAAAATGTGTTTCAATGATTTCTGAAAAGAGACTTCAAGCATGTTGGCGGACGTTTTTTGACATATTTTTGACTCTCATTTTTCTCATTTGATATAATATATTATATAAGTAATACATCTCAGTACATACATAATTTAACACCCTAAACCTTTATTTAAATAAATATAAAATATGAAATGTAATTTAAAGTCATTTTGCACATTCAGCTTTTCATCTCTGCAATGTTTGTAATGTTTTATTTGTTTAGGGAAAGATACAGTTAACAAAGATGAAACCAGTCATCCTATGCATGTTTCATAGCTCTTACAGCTAAAGCTAATTTGCAACACTTTCATCTGAGCAAAGTTTGCTGTGTATCTTATAAAATGAAAAAAAAACAAACATAAAAAGCATGAATAACCAAAACACTGACAACAGGAGAAGACATGAACAAATTTACCTCAAACTTGCTGAGCCAGTGCTCGGAGGTCATATTTGTGTAGTTTTGAAAGCAGTAAAATGATGTGACAAGGTAGATTTTAAACTGAGCTGAAAACATTCAATTGGACAACCTCACTTCTCAGCCACGGGCCTTCCAGCTATCTCCAGTCTGAAGGTATCATGTGAAATTTATATCATTTTCAAGTAATACCTAGAAACTCTGCAGTTCCTTCTATTCACCTCATGCAAACCCTTACTACAGATGCAGCTCTGCATTATTTTTTCTGCTTTTGTTCGATTATTTAGCTTGACATGTCATGACATTGAGAGAAGGATCGAATGTTTCTTGAACAACCTGTGGCAAGTTTTAGAATCCAAAGGCATGTTACTTCTTTCTGATCTGATGGGCATACATATAATCAAACTTCTGATGACAAAGAATTCATTACATGTACCAAGTGTTCACTTTCATTACATAAGATGTACTGTAGCAAAAATATTTCAGGCTCAGTGTGGACATTTAGCAAGATATATTAACAATCCTGACTGTAGTTTATTAAAATTGCTGAATCAGTGGGACTAAGATGACTATGTTATGTTCAAGGGATGCTACATGGAACCATGCAAAGATAATATACTACAATGGCATTAAGCAAGCATGAAGAGGAATAATTAATTTTATTACAGGTGTATACAATCTTGATTTAATAACAGATCCTTTTGTAGTCTAGGACAATTTAATATGTCAATTTAATGTGTCCCAAAGTTGTGCTGTATGGATTTATACAATCAATATGGATTTGTACAATAGCAAGACCAATGGTGTAATTATGCCCTAATTATAGAATGGGATAATTATTTATACATTTCAAAATACAGAGGCTTGGGGCCTTTGTGTGTGTCCATATCATTTGCATGCATTGGTCTCACCCTTTATATAGTTGTTATGCATTTGTGGCTGACTTTGACAAATTCTATACATAAATGCTATCAGTGGTAGTCTGCCATGCCTGTTTGTTTTTGTTTGTGTGTATGACTTTTTGTGTGTGTGCGTGTGTGTGATTTCTTCCATATCACATTTGGTCTAGTACCAGGCCTTCATTTCAGTGTGGAAATTTTCAGATTTATGCTGGATTTATAGAATTATTTTTTAACATATGAAAAAAAAAATCTATAGTCCCCCATTTTCATTCATTTTGAAAGTGTGGTCACATTGAACCCAAATACTAAAAAACTTTTTTTGTGAATATGTGAATATAGAAATATAATGATGAAAATTTTTATTCCAATTAGATGAATGGAACCTTTTATTTTAACTAAGGGAAAGTTGATTTGAGTCATCCCAAATTCAGATTAAGGGTTAAATAACTTTTTGACTTATTTTACTTAACTTTACATTTATTGTTGATCTCAAAGCTTAACTTTCATTTTATATGCTGATCTGCTGCTCAAGCTTTTTTCTGTTTCATAAATTACCAGTCATTTACAGTAAAGTGCATCATGCTCTGTGACAGTGGTTGATTCTTTTAATGCTTAATTTGTAATTAATTTCAGCCTCAGATAGATTGTGTATGGACCACATGGCTGTTTGCATACTGCACACACACAGATACAAAAAAAACAAAAACACTTTAAAGCAGGAGAAAGTGAAACAGGCTAATAAGTTCAGTCTCTCGATGGAGTACATATTACTTTTGATAGCACAACAGTTTCACTTTATTTGACCATTGACGATTTCATTATATCAGTGTTTTGAGCTTTATATATATATATATATATATATATATATATATATATATATATATATATATATATAT
>CAIGQV010016735.1:23107095-23138714 GCA_903798115.1 Danio jaintianensis
TATATATATATATATATATATATATATATATATATATATATATATATTATAATACATTTGCATTTATTCTGCAAAATAACTTTATAAGAGGCCAAATACCTTCTTCACACTACTTCACAATACTTCTGCACACACTTTGAAATCAGTCTTTCAAAATAATGTTTGCCATCAGACCCAAATAATTACACCCACTTTCATTACTAAAGTGAAATTTGGACCATCTAGTTCAAGTCATACTCCTCAGACAAATTTATCCAAGCCTTTGGATCCTTTCTGCTCATTAGAGGCTTGGTCACTGCCGGGCTTTCAGTCTAAATTCTCTTAATATGGCCGAAATTATCATTACTTTAGAGGGTTTCAGTTATTTTAGAAATGCTGACTATTTTGCAAAGTTTATAGGTTTCGTCAGATAATTATAGGGATTTTACTGTACCAGCAGCTGCAGATTAACACCAATAACTGGAAGGAATCAGAGTTTAATCAGTGTTCTTTTTAAAATTTTTATACTGTGGATCAGAATACATGTAACTGATAAAACATGTTTAAAAACTGCTCTTTTACTCATAATATGATAACTTTAAATAGGACTAAGCAGTGCAGTAAAAAGTTTTCTCATTTTAATATCCATTGTAGTTGTAAAGTTTCATACAGTCAACAGAATGTAAATAGGGGACCATCATGTGTTATCACATTTCTGTAAAACAGTTTGACCTGTCAGTTATTGTAATCCATGTCAGATAATCCCACTTTTAAAAACCTTAAAATGGAACCAGTTGTGTTTACTCACTTCATCGCTTTCAATGGTCTCTTCCTGTCTAGCTTAGCAGTTTTTGTCCAGAATACGTTGCTATCTGGCCCAGACTGTGTGCTGTTAATCAAACAGCCTGTGATTACAGATGTTCAGGTGCTGTATAAACAGTCCCCTCTGGCACAGGCTTTGACAGCTTCTCTGTTCAGCACACAAGGGCTCAAGGACACAAAGTCTCTCAGGTAATCATTGTCTCCTCTGACCCCCTTCTTGCTGTGTGGCATATTTTACATGCCAGAATACCTTAGTCCCCTTTGAGGTCAACTGTCCAATTACAGTCAAAACTCCACTTTAACCCAACCAAATGCCTTCATCCTTCATTCACACACTGCAAATTTATTGAGCTTTCCTTAATTAAAGCTGTAAGTTAGTGCGGCAGTAAAAATAGCACACCTTTGAAGGCAGATTATCTCCCTTTATCTGGTCTGATTGAATTTATATGGTCTCAGCATTATACTATGGCTGTGCTAGAATAGACCTTCCTTCCAATCGAAAGAATGAATGCCTGTTTTTTTTTTAAGAAAAACATTGTCTGATATAAGATATTGGATTTGACAAAAAAAAGAAAGAAAGATATAGTCATTTTTACACAGCCAATTTAAGTCAGCCCTGAAGCTGGTCTGTGTCTGCTCAGAATTCAGTGTAAAAACGATCTGAAAGGCATTACAATGTTTGTGTAAATAGCCTACACATTTTACTTTTTTTTTATTTTTTACATTTTCTGAAACTTGTGCGTGCATGTGTGTTTTTAATTATCTACAAAAAGTCCCCAGGAGGATAGCTTTACAAGTCTTGGTGTGTGTCAGTGTGATCTATCTATTGTAGAACTCTTTTTCAAAAATAGGCATAAAACAATCACTTTCTGGCAACAGTTGCAAACTAGCATGTTAACTTAACATACTGTCACAACACAATTAAAGAGATTGTAATAAAAATGTTTTTTTCCTCATGATTAAACTAGATATCATCGGTCAAGTTAAATATGACCACTTTCTCTAATCCTATGCAACTAATTGACATTGTAAAAGCCAGAAAATCTTATCTAGTGATCCATTAACTCACCATCAGAATTGGGAGCAAGATACAGGGCAGTGGGGAGTTTGTGAAAGAGTTACAGACCACAATGTCAGGTACCTCATCACATATTAACAGGTTAATAACATATACTATTTCTTTGCTTTTATTTTGTATTTATGTATTATCAGTTTACTTGTATTGGCTCTTTAACTGTGTGTATGAATGACCATGTTTGCAATCAACCAACAAAGACCATTATTAACCAAGGTTGGAAAATAACTGCAATATGAATTGATAACATTCAAAATGGTTAATCTTCTGAATTAATTAATTAGGTAAGAATGTTAATTTGAGTTACATTTCTGTTCATGAAGGAGACCAGTTACTGTGAAAATGCTTGTTGAAATTGGAGACAGATGTTTTTCTTTGAATGTCTTTGAAATTGATGACATTAATTATTACAAAGTTAAAAAGAAGGCATGAAATGCAGAACCCGAATGATTGCTATGGGTGCAAATACACAAACATACACAGATTCGTCCACTACATTTGCCCACAACTTGACAGCTAAAAATTAGTAGTTCTTTCTGCATACAATTGTAGTGTTGGCTCCCTACAAGCAGTGGACTTTATTATTATTCATGATCAATATGCAAAAACATCTAAAGTAGCACTGAAGTCAGCGAGCTCCAGGCCTCAGGCGCTAAAGCTACTTCTCATCACCAGATGAATTCATGCATATCAAACACAGAACATGTGGTACTGCCATCATACATGAAGCCTAGCAAGCTCCTTCATGATACTTGCTCTGCTGGGGATGATCCCTGCACGCTGTTTATGGGCAGGAAAAGTAACTGGAGGGGAAGTAAGAGGTGAAAGAGACTAAGGACACAAGCACTGCATAACTTTAGCCTGCTGAAGGAAAGAGAGAGAGAGGCAGACACAAGCAAGCTCATTTAATTTCATTGAACAATATATTGACTCTGAATCACAATGGGGAAACTGGCAGACCGCTGAGAATGCAATCTTCTACTATAGAGACCCAATGCAGACAGAGAGATGACATGCATACGGGAGAAGAGATGCTAATGAGAGAGAAACTATCTGAAATATGTCATATAGATAACGATAACTAAATAAACTGTTAATCAAGCTGTTTTTCCCCCAGTCTGGGAGAATATGTTTCTGTGTGCTAAGGTTTGAAAAAACCAAAGTCATGCTGAGTTTCAACAAGACTAGATTCCTCCCAGCAAAGGTTTTCTTAGAAATATAAACACATTTGTTCTGTTTTTGCGACATTCAATTTTGGCTCATTGATTCTGACAGTGCAAACACACTGTTGCTGTTAAGAACACTGACAAAATGAATTTTGCAGCGCAGTATGATCTCTTCAATGTATTCATTCAGTTTGAACCGCATTGGCTCATGACCTCCTTATGGCAAACTCTGAAACGCTCTATACTGGCTGCTTGCCCATCTCTCCCACCACATTTTATGAATAAAGCATCTGGCAGATTTGTGTTGGGTGGTATTGTTGAGACCCTCTGCTAAGCTCTTTCATGTGCCTGATGCTGGCAGGTACAAAGCAGTCTGGTACTGCAGTAATGGCTGTACTGATGAATTCAACATTGGATAACTAAAAAAAGTGCCTCTACGTACAATTATTGTTTCCGGGTGAAATGAACACTAGAAGCTTATAGATCACAGTTATGATCACAGTGCAGATTATCGATTAATAAAGACTTATGGTGTGATATGGTATGATGTGTGTTCACACAAGTTTGGTTCAATTTAAAATAACTCTGATGAGATTGCTCTGTTAATGCACAGGCTAATTGGAAATTTCTGCTTCAGCTTACATTTACAGGGACATATTATCAACAAATAAAGGATTATTTTGAGTATGGAATACTCAAGCATATCTGTTTTTCATGGTTGTGATGTTGCCCATAACATGAGAAATGTGGAAGACACCTTCACACATTTTATAAGATCTTCACAATATTTAAATGTACATCATTGTTGATTGATGGTCAGCAATGTCTGTCCTTAAAATAACAGTGTGAATGCTTAGTAAAACAACAAAAAACTTTGTTTTATATATTTTTTTTTTTGCAGGAATTTTTCCACATAAACTATGCCCACACTTTTGAAATCCCACTTTTCAAGGATGTTTTAATGAATAAATGTAAATCTATTCACACACTATAATATGTACAGACAAGCAGAAAAAAGAGAAAGAGAGAGAGAGTTACCTACACATGTAAAAAAATGTTTTGAATCTTTAAAAATTAATTACATTCATTCATTCATTTATTTTCTTTTCGGCTTAGTCCCTTTATTAATCTGGGGTCGCCACAGCGGAATGAACCGCCAACTTATTCAGCATATGTTTCACGCAGTGGATGCCCTTCCAACTACAACCCATCACTGGGAAACATCCATACACACTCATTGACACACATACACTATAGACAATTTAGCTTACCCAATTCACCTATACCACATGTCTTTGGACTTGTGGGGGAAACCGGAGCACCCGGAGGAAACCCACGCGAAAATTAATTACGAAAGGTATCAAATAAAACAAAAGACCACATAAACTGGCAATTTTCATACAGTATCTATATGTTGCATGTTTTATTAATAAAGTATGTACAGAATTAAACCTTCGGGGATCTAGTCGTTAAACAACAAAAACAACGTTACAAATTTATCAGGCTGAATGTCAACCAGTTTGGGAACCTTAGGGAACATATTGTGAAAGTGTGGGCAGGTGGCTACTACTACAGTCTAATAAAATTTTTATGTGTGCTTGTTGACATGTACTTGAAAAGTTAGGTACAGTCAACAGAATGTCTAAAGGGGGCCATCAACTAAAGTGTTACCATACATTTGTATTTCAGAGAAAGGGTTTTTGAAGCAAAATCGTTTTTCTAGTTAAATATTGAAGTTGTTTGCAAATAGCCAGTTATGTGATGAAATACTTCCATTCACATTCAACCTTCAAATGACAGCAAACACAGAACACACTCCATTTTTCTAGAAATTCTTACTTGACCAAAGGTGACCTAAAAAAAGGTCTTTAAATCTATGTGTTACTTAAGAGAGTACAGTTGGAAGTGAGTTGGATCTATTGCATCAAGAGCTGGTTTATTGCATCAACAAATCATGACATTTCTCAAAAATGGGAATTTTTCTTGCTAATCTGTATGCATTACCCTGTTCATGTGAACATGGGGAATCCTCTGCTCACACAATTTTTCTATGGTCAATCAAAAGTTTTATGAATAATCTAACAATTTATTTCCCTGAATGCTATATGAACATCTCTGCTTGTTGTCTAGGAGGATCTACTGCTAAACTCAAGGCAGAAAACACTGGTTTTCAATAACAAGCTTTTTCACAAGATGGTGGTAAATGGAGAAAGCCCTGAAGTGCAGTTAGCTATAGAGCCTGGAGCATTTTTACAGTCAGGCAACATTGCACATCGGTGTCAAAGCACAGAGCATATACAGTACAGTAGGTATGATTTTGCCATGAGCAAGGTGAAAACCAATCGTTCAAGACTTAGACCTTATCTATTGATTGCCAGGTTTACTTTCCTTCACGGGTGCCTTGAGTTAGTGACATTAAATGTTAACATATTGCTATATCACATTTGTTGTAGACAGATTTGTGTCAGGTTCAGAAATTATTTTTATGAACAATTTTTATGATGATTACTAATCAGTGTGGTGTTTTAAAATCATTAAGTGATTGCTGTTGTTTACCATTATTTTGTTCCATATTTAAAAGCACACAGAGGCAGTATCTTTAAAATATTGAGACCTTGGTGGACCGAAATTAACACAGGTGTCAAAAATTATTGAGCTTGTCCAGTTATTCAGAAATCCAAATTCACAAATGCTTATGACCATGTTTGCTTTTATATAGTCACAGAATGGAAAAATGTCACCACAGTGATTCATGATTAATGCTTTCAAATTGCATTATGAGGTCTCTGTTTTTGATTTTGAAAAGTTAAACAAAAGTTTGTTTGACATATTAAAGCAATAGTTCACCCTAAAATGAAAATTACCCAATAATTTACTCAATCATATCACTCAATAAATGCATCATAAAACTAACACTATGCAAACAGAGGGTTACATTTTTCCAATTTTTAAACTATATACTTTCAACTTCTTGGCTGATCTTTTACTTAGACGTAAAGTATGATGCATGAGGTAAGAAAGACGCATTCATAGCCGAAGAGCAACAAACTGTGTTGTTAACAAATGAACTGTGTGTGAACAAACTGTGTGGTAAGTGATTCCAGAGAGATGCATCTATTTCTGTATCTTTTGCTATGACTGCATCTTACATCATGTGTTGGTTGTTAAGTAAGGGATAAAGTACATCCAGATGGCTGTTATCGCAGAATATAAATGACAAACATTTGACCAATTCATACATGATTAATCATGGCTCACTTCTATGATTTAATCCGATTGCATTCACATCAGAAGTGAACCGTACTGAAGTTTTCATAAACCATATCAAAAGTGAAGCGTACTGAAGTTTTTATGAACCATACTGGTTCATGGGTACTTCAGTACAGTTCACTTCAGTACCACCCTTTTCAGGCCCTTTTCACCCTGGTATGGTTTGCAAGTGCACACCCGACTTCAAAGAACCATTCACGTTATCCAAATGAACACATATGTGCACCAAAACTCTAGCTTTTTTATTTGTTTTTTAAAAGACATTCTTCTAAAAATGTTCGTATGAATTACAGTGTTTAAAGGTTGTGAGCTTGCTGTCAAACCCATAAATTAGATTTTGAAAAATGTGTTTTTTAATGATTTATTTTTTTTTATTTCAAATTTAATTATGAAGCAATTATCAGTTAATGGCACAGCTAAGAAGCCATGACAGAATACAAGTCTCCCTTACATTGCCAGAAGGACATTAATTACCATAAGACTGCAGCAATTGTGCTCTTATGGGGAGAAGAAAAAAGCTGCTATACATTTATCACATGGCTAATTGCAGTGACACTCACACCAATTACAGATTAATTACTCCTCGTTGCACACATAGCAACACAATAAAGGCCTCAAGCATGACTCTATGGAACAACAATTTGAGCAAATTGCTCTGTTTTTCAGACTGAACATTAAACTTATCCTGATAGAAACAGGACTAATGTCACTACACTAATGTCTTGCAAAAGGCAAACCATGCCATCATTAGTGCGTAGAAGAGAAATATACAAAGGTATAAAATCAACTATATTCACCTATGCCTAACAATATAAACATAAGAATTAAATTTCATATTTGAAATCACTAATAAAATCTGAACACGAATGTCTCATAAATGTTGTTTCATACAATCAAACAGGTACAAAGTGGCACTTCTTCCATCGTATTGCACTTTATCTCATTTTTAAGTAAAATGAGGAAACCATCTAAAGGGTTTGCTTCATTACAAGCTAAAGGACACCCAGTGGCTCACTGGTACAAACAAACCCCCAAACCAAAAAAACTCTCCATGTAATTGGACAGTTAATTTCATCCATGTAATTAAGTGCTGCTTATGCTAATGAGTCTAACTCTCTTGTAGACAGTTGCTGTAATCAAGTACTGTATGACTGCAGAGTCATTTAAATGTAAGAAAAATTCATAACATTTATAAAAGACATTCAAGACATTTTACATTTGAAAGACATTCATATATGTACTACCAGAATATAGAAGAATAGAATATAGTTTGTATAGTTGTTATAATTATGTTCTGTATTATTACCATTGTCACTGCACATAAGATGACATAACGCATCATAAAATTGTTTAGAAGTAGTTATCCATGCATTATAAAAACACTTATACCCTTGTCATGTATTCTAAATGTAAATTTTTTCTAATATTTTTATTGTATAAACATTGTTTCCAAAATTCAGACTGTTATGTACATATGTAAATACATACTAATACATACTCAAAGAAAAAATAAATAAATGAAATGGTATCAGTGGTAAACCCTATTGTGTGCCAATTTCAGGCTTGGCGATGATCACATTAACAGATTTAATGGCTTTTCGGATACAACTTAAGATGCCTAATGATTTTGAATGCCACAAACAAAAGATCATCAGGCTCATCCCAGCTCAGATCTCTGGAGGTCATCGACTTGATTCATCTTCTTTTAAAAAGGGATGGAAATTTAGCATTTAGAAGACTTTATCCCCTTTTTTTCTTTTGAGAACCCACAGAAGGGGTCTCAACCATAATTTACCATTAACAATAATTCTTTTATTGTTTAATAATTCAACAAAATATGTTTTTAAGCAACAACACATTTACAAAGTTATTAAAAGGAGCTTTTTATATGCAAAATAATGGACATTCATTCATTCATTTTCTTTTCGGCTTAGTCCCTTTATTAATCTGGGGTCGCCACAGCGGGATGAACCGCCAACTTATCCAGCATATGTTTTACGCAGCGGATGCCCTTCCAGCCGCAACCCATCTCTGGGAAACATCCATACACACCCATTCACACACATACACTACGGACAATTTTTTCGCTTACCCAATTCACCTATACCGCATGTCTTTGGACTTGTGGGGGAAACCGGAGCACCCGGAGGAAACCCACGCGAACACGGGGAGAACATGCAAACTCCACACAGAAATGCCAACTGACATAGCCGAGGCTCGAACCAGCGACCTTCTTGCTGTGAGGCGAACGTGCTACCCACTGCGCCACCGCGTCGCCCCAAAATAATGGACAATGACATTTTAAATTACAAATTAATGAATTAAAAGTCTTTGTGGTTATCTGTATACAACAGTCCAATCAACATTTTGTAGGATCTATTGTTATTCTATAACTATAACTATATGGGCCATCAGGGCCAACAATGCCTTTTTTCTGGCCCAAACAACAAAATCACTGATTTGTTTTTTTTGTTTTTTTCCATGAATGTATATTAAATTATTTCCTACAGTCTGTTGATTTTCTCTTGGTTGTGCTGCTTCTAGTAGTGTATCATTATATTAGAGCTTTTAACCAATCATATTTCAGCTACCGCGTTACCAGCATCAAAGAAATCTGCCGGGAGGCCTTCAGAGTCAACAAGTGCAGGCCTCTGTAGCATTAAATAAACGGCAATGAACTTGCTGCTTTAATCAGATTTTAACTTGACTGCACAGGGCCGTCTAGCACAGGCACAGGCATTTGACAACATCATTTTGGAGAGGGGTCTGGATGCAGACCTGGTGCAGTTGCAAGCTGAGCTGCATGCAATGCTTTTAACGCGCAAACCTAACTCCACCCATAACCCTACTTTTATCACTGTTTATGTTATATTCTGATGATATCTCCAAGATATAAAGCCGCATTTATGTTTATGCAAGAAAATTTCAAGAATATTTGTTTTCTGAGTCAAGCTGGCTTTAAACGAAAGAGAGAGAGGCAGACTGGTGGGCAGAATTTGCATGAGGATGAGAGACATAGGGTGTGTGTTAACAGACATATAAACTTCCTTCGTCATCTTGTATGAATTATTTTAATGTTGCTTGCTCACTTTTCTGGTAGCAGTGTTAACTAGAATTTTGTGCCCTAGTATTTTGCAGTTACAGACCACATTCATAGGACTCCTTATTATATGGCCTTACCCCTAAAACCAACCTTCACAGAAAACATGGCAAACTTTGAATGTCAAAACACACAGTTAAGTATAAATGTGGAAGGTAAGCATTAACTTCAAATATATTATTTACCGCTACTAGACAGTTTAGGAACAACAGGGGTAAATCTAGGGTCCTAAAAATGCAGTCCCAGGAACGTTTTCAAGCCTCTCTGGTTGTGCAGGATCATACTATTCAGGCAGAGAGGCGGGGAGACTTGTGAAGATGGAATGCCACATGAGTCAGTTTTGTTAAATAGTTTGATGACAAAACACATGCAATGATCTTATTTGAGAACTACTCAATTTTGGGCTATAATTTTTGTCACTGTGTTACTTTTAACTCTGATACAAGTAATAAGACAAATGCATGCAGCTCAGCATAAATAATCTGGAAAAGATACCACAGGACATAGTTTAACCACTACCAGTCAATTCAACTGCAAACATTTACACAAATGTATGCATAAATTGTATGTGCTATGCATACTTGCTTATGTGGTCATAAATCAAATAGCACTGAGGACAGCAATAGTACATTAGGTCTCATTTGATATTCATACCCCATCTCTCATAGCATAATTCCCCATTTGAGAAAAATTCTGGATTTGTTTCTGGTTGACAGTTGGTTACTTGTGAAATATTACCAAATTATAAGTCTGTGTAAAACTGGTGAAGATCTGCATTGCAGGTTTTGAATGAAGATTTGCCAAAACCAAAACAAGAGTATGAACAGATCCAGAAAAATCAACATGAAACCACAGAATACTGACAAGCTCATTAAGAAATGCAAAGTAGGCTGATAAAACAACAAAGCTGGGTGGATTTACTTCGGCTTAGCTCTGTGGAGTTTAGATTGAGATGCATGTCACATCTCGAAGACCCTAGTCCTACAATTTCAAAGGTGGAAAACTGTCCAGCCTCATTACAAAATCAGAATTGGGAATTACTGCAGCTATCTCTTGCTTGTTTAGGATAATGCTAGTCTAAGACCAGTTTTCCCCCGGCAAAACTAATCCTACCTAGTAGTAAAAAGAAACAAAAATATTTGTAAGAATGTGTAAATATGAGTACTTTATGATTAAAATATATTTTAGTTAATATTTTGTTCTCATTGCAGGACAGACTAACTGAATCAAAAAAGTTATTTTGACACGGGCATTTTGAAATTTAGTCTACATTCAGATTGGATAATGATGACAACTAATAAACATACATTCAGCCAATATTACATTCTTTTTGTATTCATGTTGTATTCATTCAAAACCATTAAGGTATAGTACACCTGCTCATTAAGTTGAATATATTAGTACGGTTTATGTACATACATAAAATGTGCTCACATAAGACTATACATTATCATACAGCTCTAATGTGACTATAGGTATGAAAATATAAAAATTAGCACCGGGATTATCTGCTTTCTGAATTGCCTTTACACAATGTTTAATGTGTAAAGCACTGCAAAAGATAATTCTAACTTAACATGCCAAAGTTTATGTTTGTAAAATGTTAAATAGCTTCTGTGTGAAAGAGATTATTGTGTACTCTTGTTGGCTGCCATGCGGAAAGAAAAAAAAACTAATGTATGCAAAGTTGTAGAGCTGCTTATATAATTATCAATATGGAACAAGCTCTTTTTATGCTTTTTATGTACCATATCTAAATGAAAATAATAACAACAACAAATAATTAACCTGAGAATGCTGTATTTATAATAGGTGCTATTGATAATAATAATTGAATGACCTTTAACTGACCTTTTGGATACAATTCAGAGCTCCAGATTGCAAAATGTGTTTTAGTAGCAAAAAGAAAAAAGACACGATAGATGGACAATAGATATCCTATAGATTCTATAGTAACCAATAGTTCCCCATCATGGGAACTTCAACGTGTGTCTGGTAACAGACTATGGGAGTACGTCAGATGACCAATCACTTTGAAGAGTAAGAAAACGAAAGCCAATGAATGCCAAAATGAATTGGCAGAGCTCAGCTCCACAGCTGACAGTGATTAGCCATTAGTGCTATATAAGCTCTATCCAGAGCCTCTCAAGAGACTGAAGACACTCTATTTGCCAACCTGATTTCTAGACTGAAACCAGTTTACTCACCAGTGCGGGAGATGATGCGACAGCGGCGGTCGATCTGGGCGTCCTGTCCCCTGGGCGTTTCGCTGGTGTGCACAAAAGAGCAGTTTCCATTAAAAGAGCAGATTCTCTAAGAGAGCAACACAGTCAATCAACACATCTTTATCAAGACACTGTTCTGACTGTGCATTTCTGGATGCGGTGGTTCCTAACTCCGCATGATGGGCACGGGTATCGCATCACAGGTCTGGGGCTCCAGCATGTCGATGCGGTGCTCGCAGACAGCTCATGCTCTCGCTGTGAGGGCATGGCTGTTGCACAGCAGAGATCGCGGCTTCCAAGCCACTCCCGTTGCTCCCCGTGAAAGCAGATCTGAGGATCACAGTGGGGGGTTATCCGTTGCCACTCCTCCACAGCGCGCCCCATCCAAGCTTCGAGTGGTTGTGGATCCCCCGGGATGCCGCGCCTCCGCTTGATGACACTGGAGATCTGACTCCCATCGCGACATCGGAGGGCGAGCTGTCATCCTTAGATGACAGACCAGGCTCGCTACCATCCTACGGGTGCGTATTCACGGTTCTCGAGTGAGACATGATGGCTGCGCTTCCTGGGCTACTTCGGCGGTGTGGCTGGAGATGGCTTGTCCCCCAGTCTCACCGCCGGACCGACTAGAGGTGTGGAGTGCGGGCTGATGTAAGATGAATCTTCTAGCTCCCGCCCCCTTCTTCACAGGGGCACACAGCGAGCGCACGCTGGCATAGAGAGTGCTTTTTTTTCCGCCCGGTCCTCATGCGCTTCCGCCTTCACCTCCCCTGATGGCGAGGCGGCCAGTGGGTACGAAGCTATTCCTCAGGTGGTGGGTGCCGCCACCTGGAGGGGTAAGCTGAGACCCCCGTCCAATGCGGGTGGGTTATCTGTGTCTCTCATGGCCAGAGCCCACACAGCTGCGGGCCATGCCGCTTCTGCCCTGCACCACAGCACCTTCTATGCTGCACAGGGGCAGTTCTTCCCCAGGCTTATGCGTAAGCACCGCACGGTGGCCGACTATGCTCTCATGAGCTTCAAGTCGGCTGCCCGTGCCCTGGGGAGTACGATGGCCACACAGTGGTCTGGATATCCCAGGCAAGCCTACTTGTCGACACTGTCAGTGGTGAGAAATCAGCTGTGCGCGATGGAGCAGGTCATCTCTTGGTGGGCTCAGAAAACTGCTCCCCCACCGGACCCATCCGTGCTGGCTGTTCCTAGCTGAGAGCGCTGTTCCCGCGGCTCAAAAACACTCCGCCATCACAGCCCGTTCCACTGGCTAGTGAACGAGCCGAGCCTCCCCGCAGGAAGTTGACGCTCCCATCACAGGTCGCCGTTAAGTCCGGTAATCGGACCACGAAGCGAACCTGAGGCGGGCCGCTTGGAGAGGAGGAGAACCGTTCTTTCCCCGGTGGAGGGCCGGGGCTCCCCGACGAATGAATGTAGCGATCTGAAAAGAGCGGCTTTTCCTCCCTCTGAGTGTGGAAGCCCAATTGCTGCCACCATGGGACGCGCTGTCTTCTAGCTCTCAGCTTTGGTGCACTTCGCCACAGGCTTTGAGGGCGCCAGAGGATGAGCTCCTTTCTCGCACCTCCAGCCTCTCCGCGGGATCCTGGGAGGAAGGTAAGAGTCAATCTCTTATTTTCAGTTCTTCCTTGGGACGCTTCGCTTCCCGGGGTGAGCACTCCCCATCCCGAAGCTGCCCCTCCGCGGGTATGTCAGCGATCGTTCCGGTGATGCTGCTCGTTCGGACTCTGTCAGCCTGGTTAGCGCTGCTCAGCCCGTCGTAGTAGCTCACATGGACGGTCAGACTTGGCTATGCGTTTCAATTCCCTGTTGGCCTCCCGAGTTCATGGGTGTGTATTTAAGTGGTCATCGCTATGCCACCACTGTCTCGCGTGAGAAGATTGTTATCCTCCTGGCGAAGGATACAATCGAGCCGGTCCCTCCAGCCGAGATGAAGAGTGGGTTTACGCCCTCACTTCATCGTACCCAGAGAGTGGTGGGTTATACCAATCCTATCTGCGCGTTTTGATCTGTCATCTGTTCAGGATGCCAATCAAGATGCTCATTGGTTGCAGCTATAGACCTGAAGCACGCTCACTCCATGTCTTGCTCTCTCCCTCCTTATAACCATGTTTTTACCGGTGTGCGACGGGGGCCGAGCATGGCAGTAAATGGTCCTCCCCTTCAGGCTCTCCCTGTTCCATGTGTGGACGATGCCCTGTGCCTCTTCAGCACACGTGCATTGGCATTTTTGATTACTCATTGACCGGGTTATTATTTTTTTTCAGATCTTTGAACTAGTCGATTATGCATAGGGACCTGGTGCTCCAGCACCTCGGCCTGTTGGGGTTTCGGGTCAACCGAGAATGAGCAAGCTCTACTCCGGGCAGAGCTTCTCTCATCTAGGGTTGGAGCTGGACCCGGTCTCCATCACGGTGCGCTTTTAGCGTACAGGGCTAGTGCTGCCCTGTCCGTTTAATTCGGCAGTTATAGTGGTCTCACTGAAGTTTTTCAGAGGCACCTGGGACATTTGTAGTCGCTATCACGCCGCTCATTTGTTCATATGAGACCACTTGGGTCCCCAGATGGGCATGGCGCGCGGAGACCCACCAGGTGGCCATCACCACGCTGTGTCTCCGCACCTTCAGTCCCTGGATGGACTTTGCCTTCTACGAGCCTGGGTGCCCTTAGAACAAACGTCGAGTCATGCTGTCATTCTGATGGATGCTTCCAGTATGGGCTGGTGGGCTGTGTGTATCGAGCATGCAGTTGCAGGTTCGTAAATCGGACTTCGGTTGTGTTAGCATTCAATTGCCTGGAGTTGTTGGCAGTGTTTCTCGCTCTACGCTGGTTCCTACTGGTACGGGAGGGGACACACGTGTTGGTTAGGACGGCCAGCATGGCTGCGATAGCGCACATCAACCGTTTGGCTGATGTGCGCTACTGCCGCATGTCTTAGCTCACTCGCCATCTGCTCCTCCGGAGTCATGCGGCTTAACAGCTGCGCGCCATTCATATCCCGCACAAGCTCTTCCGTGCCAGCTTACATGCTCTCACGACAGTTACCTTTCCGGGAGAATGGAGACTCCACCCCGGCACAGTCCAGCTGTTATGGGCATGCTTCAGAGAAGCCCAGGTCATCCTGCCGCTTCTCCTGAGCGCAGACTCTGTGCAAGGTCGGGGAGAAGAGGAGCGGGTCTCGTTCGTTGCGCCTCCTTGGCCCAACTGGACCCATGTTTCCGGACTCACACTCCTCGTGATGGCCCTCCATGACGAATTCCCCAGAAGAAGTACTCCTTTTTCTGGGACGGGTACCCTCTGGCACCCGCGCAGACAGAGCGCGGTGGACTTAGGTGACCTATCAGTCGATGGTTAACACCGTCACTCAGGCTAGAGCACCCTGTATAGGCAAGCCTATGTCCTGTAGTGGAGTCTATTCGTTGTGTGGAGCTCTTCTTTCTGACAAGAACCCCAGACAAATTGAATTGAATTGAATTTTCTTCCTTCAGGATAGCTGGAGCGCAGGCTGTCTCCCTCCACACTAAAGGTTTGGCGTGCTGTCATCCTTGCTCTCTGTAGTAGCGGATGGTAGCGCGCTGGGAAAGCATAACCTCATCAGCCGGTTCCTCAGAGACGCGTGGTGCGAGATGGTTAATTCCATCCCCGCCCCACTCTCTTGCCCTCTTGGGATCTCTCTAGCCCCAGCGGTTATGGTTAGGTCCATTGAGCCACTCGATTCAGTATCTATAATCTGTCCATGAAGGCAGCTCTACTGGTCGCGTTGGTATCATTCAAGAGGGTTAGGATTCCGGTGGCATTTTCGGTCAGCGAATTGTGTCAGGAATTCAGACCAGCCTACTCTCACGTTTACCTGAGACTCCGGTTCAGCTTGTGCCAAGGTTCCTACCGCACCTTTTAATATTAGGTAGTGAGCCTGCAAGCGCTGCCTGTGGAGGAGGCAGACCCAGCCCTTTCATTGCTATGTCCGCGCACTGCGCTTAATGTGACATGTAGAGCATACGTCTTTAAGCAGCTATTTTCTGTTATGATCAGTAGAAGGGAAGTGCCGTATCAAAACAGAGGCTGGTCCATTTTATAGTTTATGCCATTGCCCTCGCTTCAGGTGCCAGGGCGAGCTGTGTCCCCCGGGAGAGAGAGCACAAAAAAAAAAAAAGCGGTGCCTCTTTTTCGCCGTGAGTATGCAGCGCCTCTTAACAGATTATGTAGAACTGCGGGCTGGGCAACACCTAACATATTCGCAAGATTTTATAATCCTCGAATGGAGCCTGTTTCCTCCCAATTACTGGGTACACCGGTCAATCGGGAGGAAATTAAGCTCGGTGTCAAAAACGCTTGCTGCGCCATGCTCCCTAACCCGGAGATACGTGCTCTTTTTCTATTCTGCTAGTAAGTTTCCCGTTTTGCGAACCCTAGAGAATTTCTCCGAGGCCCCCAGCACCCGACTCACCGGAGGTGCCTGGCTCAGTGTGATGTCTGGTATGCCCACTCTTGGTCTACCCACATACTGAGGTTCAGTGCCAGCTATGCGCGGTCCCCGATGGTGATCCCATATACCTATTTCAGCCATGGAGTGTTCCCCCTGACCAGGCAGATCCGTGTCTTCCCTACCCACTAACCAGCTTATCATATGTAGCACTTCCCCTCCATAGGGCTAGTCCATATGTTCTTATTGCCATCAAGTCTCCCCTCTTGGTTAGCAGGTGGTCTCCGCAGCGTCCTCCCCCTTTAGGGACTGGCACGCCTCCCAACGTACTGTCGTAATTCTAAAATCCCTAGGCTATATTAGCTAGGTAAAAGCACTTTACGACTAATAATAGGACTAGTAATGGTAATTTAAGGGCCTAGGGGAGGTTGGAAGGTTGTGCTCTTAGTGATGCTTGTGCACTCACGCTACGCTTGGCAAACTTCACATCAGGAGCGTGACGGGCTTAGCTGCTGTGGCGTTTTCCATACAGTCTCCCATAGTCTGTTGCCAGACACACGTTGAAGTTCCCATGATTGGGAACGTCCTGGTTACGTCCGTAACCCACGTTCCCCGAATAGGGAACGGAGACGTGTGTCTCCACTGCCACAGCAGCTGAGTCTCCAGCTGTTAGCTGAGTGATCAGCTCTTCAGCAGGCAAATTCTAGTGCAGCTTCTCAGCTGGCCACTTATATAGCACTAATGGCTAATCACTGTCAGCTGTGGAGCTGAGCTCTGCCAATTCATTTTGGCATTCATTGGCCCGTTTTCTTACTCTTCAGAGTGATTGGTCGTCTGACGTACTCCCATAGTCTGTTACCAGACACACGTCTCCATTCCCTATTCGGGGAACATGGGTTACGGACGTAACCAATACGTTTCTTCACCCTTTGTCTTTATGACATTAAAAAACTTTTATTATCTTATAACTGCTAATTTGTTTATTAAAAGTCTCAGTGCTAATTACTTGAAAAACACTATTCCTAAAGATTTAATTCAGACTAGGTTAAAAACAAGGTGTGAATTGATTTAATAAAGGTTCATAACCTAGAAAAATAACAGTTAAGTGAAATTCAAGATGAACGTGGTGGGAAAAATTATCCTTTGTTAATCACAAAATATAGAAACTGTTTATTAATGGATATTTTTAACAGTGTAACAGTACTGTTTTTTTTTTTTTTTTACTGTTCTTCATTCATTCATTCATTCATTTTCTTTTGGCTTAGTCACTTATTTATCAGGGGTCGCCACAGCAGAATGAACCGCCAACTACTAAGTATGTTTTACACAGCAGATGCCCTTTCAGATGCTTACCCAGTACTGGGAAAATAGTTCTTCATCCTTTAGCATAATTTTTTATTTATTTGTTTTTTCTATATCAAATCCCATAAAAGCCCTTGTCAAATTCCACATGGACAATCCATGATACTAATAACAGTGCTCTTTCTAACAATGTGCAGTGATCCAACATCTGTGTGTTTACACTATTTTTTTTTTTTTTCCTCTCTCATTCTTCTGACCGGATTAAGGGAATAATTAGTTTTGGGTTCCAGCTCAGTGGCAGTGTGGCACATTTCCCCTGTGGCTCCACGATTTAGGATGGTGTGCGATTTAGAGTTTTGAGCTGTTGAAGGGTTCGTGTTTGTCCGACAGCATTTCTGGAGCAGCATCTCCTGTGCTCCAACACATGGAGAGTTTAATAGAGAGCAGCCATCATTAAAGACACATCATTACCCAGAGTCGAACAGACAGTTCTAGACATTCTGCATTCACAATGTTTTCATTATATTAGCCCATCTTCAATTTACATGCACAACAACACAAGCAGACTGATTAAACCTGACTGATTATACTAAAGAATTAGCCATTTAGAGACCAATCAAGTAAAAAAAAAAAAACTCAAGATGGCAATCATGCCATATTATTAAATATGCAAAGAAATAATTTGCTACTAGGATGAGAGATGTATACAATTTTCCATGGAACAACATGTAAATAATTATTTACCTACTTATAACAATCAGCAAAGGTAATGCTGAAAATCTACTTTAATCAATAAATGCATAACTTTTGAAATCCAAATCCTCTAAACTATTGTTAGGCTGCATTAATTAGGGCAACCGGAGCTGGAAAGACTTCTCAAACAGATGCTTATCTTTATCCTTATTCCGAGGTTTAAAAACCATCAATCTGACCAGTATCCTGAGAAGATGCCTGTCATAGTCATAGATGAGATCATGAGACTGGTTCCTGCAATTGATAGACGAGTCTCTGCATTGATCACATCTGTCAGGGCCAGTAAACAGAAAAAACCCAAAAGCAGGTGAAGACAAATAATTTATTAAAGAAAGCAAAAATCAGACAGATCAGTCCATAAGTGAAAATGGCAAAATCCAAAGCAAATTCCTCTAAAGGCAGTGTCTCTGTCTTAGGGGGAAAAAGATACAAAACTCAGTCCAATAAATGGGAAACAAAAATGCTCTTCAGTAGGCAGTCTTCTCTGTCTAATAAAAGAAAAGAAAAATACTCAGTCCAAAAATTTAAAACAAAATGGCTAAAGAAATTACTTGCTAGTTGGGGGTGGGGGGGGGGGGGGGGGGGGGAAAAAAAAAATGAGACTAGCAAGTAGAAAGAGGCAGGTGTAACAGTCAAAACCAAGCCAGTGTCCAGGACATCAAAAAAATCATGCTGCAGAAGAGCAAAAACTTTGGGCAAGCCCAGGACTACACAGAAGGGCTGGGATAAGGAGAGAGTCCTGAGTCAAAACAGAAAAGGGTTAGCCAAAAAACCAATCAGTTCACCTATTCTTGACATTGCCAGGTCAGAAGCAAACAACAACCTGGCACAGAACAGCACAAACAGAGAGAATAAATAGGGAGAGCTAATGAGGAGAAAATGAGCAAAGACAGGTGAAACAAATCAACTCAATGAATGAGAACGAGGGGGTGGAGAGAAACGATCAGGAGCACAAACAAAGGAACATGTGGCTAATACAAACAAAACCAAACAGATAGAACCAGCTGATCAGCCTGGAATCCTGACAACATCGGCTAGTCTTAACAACCACCAGTGAACTACTCAGGTTTTTTTTTCTTCACTTCCGTCAATTGGTGAAGTTTGTTACAATAGTGTTTCAGCTTTCAGCAGTGACATTTACATTACACTGGGTCTGAGCTAAACTGAACTTCAACGGTGACATTTATACTAAACTGAACTGAAGCAGTTTCAGTTTACTAGAACTACACCAGCATTCTACACTACGTTCCTGCCTGCCTGAATGTCTTGAATGTCCCCCATTTTTAAATATTATGGCTTTTACTCTCTTTTCTTCATCTATGTTAAGCTACTTTGATACATTCATTCATTCATTTTGCTTCGGCTTTATTCATCTGGGGTCGCCACAGCGGAATGAACCGCCAACTACTCCAGCATATGTTTTACACAGCAGATGCCCTTACAGCTGCAACCCAGTACTGGGAAACACCCATACACTCTCTCTCTCACGCACGCACGCACACACACACACACACACACACACACACACACACACACACACACACACTACGGCCAATTTAGCTTATTTAATTCACCTATACCGCATATCTTTGGACTGTGGGGGAAACCTGGAGGAAACTCACGCGAACACGGGGAGAACATAAAAACTCCACACAGAAATGCCAACTGGCCCAGCCGAGACTCGAACCAGTGACCTTCTTGCTGTGAGGCGATATATATGAGGCATATATATGTGGATAAGTTGGCGGTTCATTCCGCTGTGGTGACCCCTGATTAATAAAGGGACTGAGCCGAAAAGAAAATGAATGAATAAATAAATAATTGGTAAATACTTGTAGCCAGACAGTTGATGCAAGTCATTGACTTCCATAGTAGGAAAATAAAAAAAATTTATAAAAAAAACCTCAGTGGAAGTGAAAGTTATTGGGTCAGTTGTTTGGTTACAAACATTGTTCAAATTATCTTCTTTTGTGTACAAAAAAAGGAGGATGAGTAAATTATGACATAAGAGGATAAGTAAATGATGACAACATTTTTTACAAGTTTTTGTAAACTATCCCTTTACAATAAGATAAAAATATACAGGGTTCAAACACCAAACATATATAAGAAATAAAGGGTCCCACTTTATATTAGGTGTCCTTGACTACTATGTACTTGCATCAAAAAATAAATGCAATATACTTACTCTATTTTGATGTATTGCATGCATACTTTTAATCAATCATAAGTACAATGTAAAAACATGTATTTAGACAAGTACATTGCAACAAATTGTTAATTTCTGTGTAAGTGCATGTTAGTTAAGCCAATATAAAATGGAACCAAATAAGGTAACTAAACTAGACAGCAAGTAATTGTCTACAACATTGTCCAAAATATTTAATTACATTTAATTAAAATGTATTAGATTTCAAAATTGTCAAATTTTTTTTTTTTTTTTAAATATATATAGTAAAAAATAACAATGTATTATCACTAGGGGTGTGACAAGATCTCGTATGACAAGATCTCGCGAGATTAAATCGCGACGAGATTTTTTCGTTGAGGTGAAAAGTTGTCTCGTGAGTTGTGATGTTATGATGGAGCGTGAGGGTGAAATTAACATTGAAGATTGGAGGCAGGATTGAATTTGATCTGCAAATCAAGTGCTTTGTACACACCTGGCAACCCAGGCTTGCCTCGGAGTTGCGCTTGTCACTCGGTTGGGCGGGTGGGTGTGACATAACCGCTTTTTTCACTGGAGTTCAGCGGGTGCCGCGTCCAACATGCTACAACTGCAGCCTCACACATTATGGTTCGTATCCATGCAATGGAATAGCACTTCAGATATGATGAAAGTCATAATCGTCCTAAACACAAATGGAATTAAGACGTGGAGTATTCCTATTTTAGTCGCATTATTAAAGTGCAGATATGTAAACGCTGTAGTCAAACTATTAACACCTTGAAGGACTTTTAGCCGCATTTTGCGACAGAACATACACACCTAGCGAGTCAGTAAAGCACCACAGACACACACATCTCTAAGCGCGTGCAAACAAGCGCACACGCACACACACACGCGCACACGCACACACGCACGCACACACACACACACACACTAAATGATCTGGAGACTCATCGTCACATCATCATCACGGAAAAGCTGAATTAAAAAATGTCCGGGTAAAGCTGAATTTAAAAAAAAAAAAAAGTCATTGGGGTGCGGTATAAAACTCCATTAAAACAACTCTCTCCTATCAGTCCTTACTTCATATTCGCATGTTTTGTTTTTTTTAAGTTCATTGTGTGGAAAGAAGTTTGATTTCTCATGTGAAATTGTACAGAGGAGAAGCCAGTCAGTAGAGTTTATAGCTAAATATTTAGCAGTGTTTGCATGTCTTTTACGACATAGAATTCATTTAAATAGAAATAAAATACCATTCATTACAATTTGCATTACAAGTTTTTAAAAAGCACCTAAATAGTTTTTTCTATTTTGTGATTTTTTTTTCTAGTTCAATAAATATCTATTTTCCATTTATATATTAGCAAATATTTTGCTAATATTTAAAATGATATATAAAAAGATTATTTTCCATTCACATAGGCTATTAGCAAAATATTTAGCAGTGTTTGCATGTCCTTGACTGCGTATAATTCATTAAAATAGAAGTAAAATAACATTCATTACAAGTTGATTTAAATAGCACCTAAATAGTTTTGCGATTTGTTTTTTTTTTTCCCAGTTGAATAAAAGACTATTTTCCATTCATATATTTCATCATTGAGGATTTCTTTAAAATAGTGTAAAAATCTCGTCTCGTTCTCGTGAACCCAATCTCGTCTCGTAGAGTAGAGTAGGCATCTCGTCACACCCTTAATTATCACTTTAAATTGTCTGTCTCTTAATAAAAAAATCTATAAAAAAATGACTATTATATATTTCCAACAATTTAAAGTTCTATTTTTATTAACCAACATTAACAAAGTTATTAAATACAAAAACCCTTTAATATTTTAAGAATCCTCTTGCCCTCTTAGACTAAATGAGCATGATGTTTCTGCACTCAGGAATACCCTTTGAAAAGCCAGCTGACTATAATTTCACATTTAAAGCCTATGATTATAGTGCTGAAAATCGTATTAAAATGAGCACAGTAGCTTTAGTGAAATGTCAAGATCCTCATCTTAGACTGAACAATGCCGGTACACTGCTGATGTTGTGCAGTAAGGTTGTGCTATTAACTAAACACTTTGCTTTCCCTTCACTAATACCAGTGGTCTCCGGTTCATTCCTTAATAATTAGATCTTCACAGATGTCACAAAGTTTTTCTAAAGCACATGCTGCATGCCCACTTCCAGAGTTAACCTGCACATTGCCCACCAAATGTCCTTTGTAATGGTAAGACATTTAAAGCCTGCACTGCATAAAAATGGTCTGCATTCTCATTTTCTACAAAACCTAATAAACAAGTGACTGAGTGTCACCAGTAATTTGAGTTTTTCCCTCTACGTTTACTAAACTATTGTAATTATGCTGCCAACTTTGATTTGTTTTTTTTCACTAAATTCCAAAGCCAGAAAACTCTTGAGACAATAATTATAGATATCTTGTTCAGCACAATTTCAATTAGCAAGATTGCAGCAAGCACTGCCATCTTTTAACTTTATAATGGACTCTCAAAGTGATGGTAGTCAATGACTTGAATTTTATTAATCTCCATGGACTGCAGGTTCTGCTAAAGATCTTCTACTGCTGAAGAAAAAAAAAAGACACCTATATCTTAGATTGGATATCTTTAAGGCTGAGTAAATTAACTGCAAGTTTTTGGTCAACTATGCCTTTTTGATTTTTTTTCAATTTTGGGTCCAGATTAGAAGACAAACACATAAAGCTTAGGCCCAATCCTAATTCTACCCCTTAGCCCTTCCCTTTCCCCTTCCCCCTTCCCCCTACCCCTCGTTTTGTGCGTCCACGTGAAGGGGTAGTGGTGTCCCAATTATCTTTAGCTTGAAGGTGTAGGGCTAAGGGCAAGGGCTAGATAGCCCTTGAAACTGAGATTTTCCAGAACCACATTCAAAACCAAGAGGTATGAAAATTTCCCAGAATACACCAGCTACAATGGCAACATGGCTGTGAGGAGATGCACAAATTGCCATTTTTTGTCATTATTGCGAATTTTTTACAACAAACAACTAAATGTTTTATTACATTCATAACGGCGTTCATGTTTTACCGTCATGCTTAAAAAAAAAAAAGCTATCTATAATTCATAATAATTCAAAAAACTCCTGTATAGCAGTCCCATAACATACTTTCACATCTGTCACTCAATAACACTCGAATACCCTTTCAGAAAAGTCTAGTGGCTGGGAGTTACCTTTTTACAGTGTCTGGTATAATGTTAATGTTGTTTTCGTGTGTTTACAAAGATGAATAAAAAATGACAAAACATTTTTTTTTATTGGAATTGGACCTTAATGTACTGCTTATTTTTATGCAAAAAACTGAGTAAAAACCCAATCATGCAGTAAGCAAGTTACACAAGGATTATTGTCTGGCACTACTTGACACGTAGTGTGAAAGTGAAAGGAGAATAACAATTATATTTTAATGACACAAACAATCTGTCACAGCGAGTCTCCAGTTAACGATTTACAGATTCAAATCTGAGAGTGAGTTTCCAGGTAATGACTTGCTGACACAAATGATCCGGTTAGAGTTGAGATCTGTTAAGTGTGAGTGTTCAGTTAATTACTCACAGATACAGATAATATGGTTAGAGCGAGTCTTCAGGTAATAATTTACTGATTCAAATGATTTATTCACAGTAAGTCTACTCTAACATTAACCAGATTTAAATTATCTGGTTCATTTGAGTCTGTAGTTAATGACTCACTGATTCAAACAATCTGGTTAGAGTGAGCCTTCAATTAATGACTCCCAAATTCAATGAACTGCTTAGAGTGTGTCTTCAGCTAAAGACTCACTGATTCAAATAGTCTGATTAGACTGAGTCTTCAGTTAATGATTCAGAAATTCGATTTATCTGCTTAGAGCGTGAGTCTGTAATTTATGCGTATCTGGGATTCAAAATGGTCTCAAGAACAGTCTGAGATCCTCAGAGCTTGAGTACCATTGACTCATGGCTGGAAAAGTAAGTTACTGTGAATTGTAGAATTCATTATTATAGATTAAAATCATAATTACGCCCTGACCAAGTTGTTTGTTAGCTAAATTGGCGGTAAAAAACAGAAAAAATAAAGATCGCTATTCTGAACATGAAGAGCCTGTCTACGAACAAGGCTGTGTAAGTTGTTTTGGGGACTTCATGCTCTTTATTTAAATACCTTGCATATGCATTTATTTAAATGAATCTTTACTGAACAAACAGACCTAGCTAAAACAAACCCAGCTGGACCTGTCAATGTGTTACTGAGTTTGATATGGTAGAGCAGGTGGTTGATCCAGAACTTTTCAGCTGGAACAAGCTGCTCTCTTCAAGACTAGACAGGCCTGAGGCTCGATACACTGGAGATGTACTCATAGCCTATTCTGTTCACACAGGGTCAACATGAACACATGTCATCCTTGATTTTCAGCTCCTTTCTTTTGGATTTTCTTGGAATTTAACAGATATCCAGTCTTGCTCTCACATTATTCCCTTGGAAGCAAATCGGTTTAAAAGAGTTGCTACAGCACCACTTTCCCCCAATGATGCTTCCTTTTCCCCCGCTACCCCTCAGTTTATTCTTCCAAAGGGATGTGTGTCTCAGAATTCACTCATCCCACATAAGAGAAGATTTCTTGTGTTCTCTGTTCTCCCATTCTTTCTTCCCTTTGGCACTGAGGGGACAAAACAGCAATGCAGCTGTCAAAAAGTTCCATGAATGCATGTCTAGGCTGCTTCCTTTTTGAAATGGGAAACTTTGTGTAATGTCTATCAAACAGCAGGTGTAAGACAAGCAGGTGTAACAGAATGACAAGCAGATCCATTTAACATTTAAAACAAGAATATCTCATTAAACAGGAAGGGAAGATGTATTAGTGCAAGCGCTGCTTGGGGGAACTTGACATCCTTCTTAATAAAAAAAATGGGAAAAAATCTGATCGTCTTTAATATATTCTCTCTCTTTTTCAAGTGACATGTCACACGCAGTCACATGCTCCTCTGTTTGATGTTCCAGAATTACTCAAATGTCAAGATTAAAGTAATATTGGGCTTCAAAAGCAAACACAATGTCAGCATTATATTTATTTGTTTATTTCAGGCTTAAAAAAAGTTATAAAGTGCAAGAAAGTTAGAAATTGATTCTGGAGACCTATGTAGTTTTACTGTGAATTCATTAGACCATTATACAGTAACACTGATACAATATATAATGTACAATACAACTGTATGGTCATGAGTATGCAGTTCAGCAAATTGATAGTCAAAATAAATGATTTATTGTGATTCAGTTTGATTTATATGAAAATGCATGGTTTTGAATAGTAGGTTATATAACTGCATATTATGCAGTGAGCCGTTCATCTGAATCATACCACATCTACGTGAAAAAACAAGTGAACAACTCAAAGTCATTTAAAAATGAAACAATTTCTTTAGCAGATGAAGATTTATCGTTGGAATTGAATTGAATTTTAATATTATATATTTAATATTTTCATTTTAATTCATTTAATTTATTAACATCTTATTAATTTTATTAATATCATTTATTTATTAGGTCTAATCAGGTGAATATCAGGTACATACAACAAACAACATGCTTTCTTGTGGACATGTAATCTGAAATGTGGAGGAAATTGTAAGCAACGTTTTGTTGCAGCTTTTGCCAAAAATATAGATGCATTAATGTAGTTCCAATGAGCCTAGGTTGTTATTTACATACATTATTGATGTTACAATACAAAGTACACCGGGAATTGTTTATATCACTACCTTCAACAAATTTAAAAATCAAATGTGCCGCCTCCATGCAGACTCAATGAACATAATTGCATATTTATGCTATTCATGTGTGTCTTTGTTTAAAAGTTGTCATTATGGTGTTTTAACTGAGGTATTCAAGCCTGGTGTATTTGGAATCTCTCCACAGCTATTTAGTAAGCGCACATCCACTGTTACTCCCCAAAACAGAATTTTACTAAAATAAATTTTCAAAACACCTATTTTAAATTTTTCCATGGCCCATGAGTCATTCATATCTCATGGGGGTCATGCATGATTTCTGACAATATGAAGGAAATGCATTTGGCTCGTGTGAGACACGCAGACAGCAATGACGCAGGTGTCTATACTGTAACACTCAGTGAGATGGATGTCAGAGCGTTATTAAGAAGTGTTGGCATGCATTGAAGAGAAATCTGGCTATGGCTGTGTAGTGGACCTAATCTATCGACTGATGCTCTGAAGCTGTCATTATCACAGCCTGAGCACCGCTGCCACCACGATCTTATCAACAGCAGCCAATTATAAAAGAAGAGGTGAGCTGCATTAAGGAAATGTCAGCATCTCTGTAACCTTCAGCTCATCTTATCTGTCCTCAAGAGCCACGTGTGACAGGCTTTCCTCTCCCAGCATCATCACCCCCCGCGTTTTGTAGGGTTTCTGAAACTTGATGGTCCCCTGACAATAAATGTGCATGTGCCGTGCTTTTTATATACAGTTGAAGTCAAAATTATTAGACCTCCTGTGACTTTTTTTTTTTTTTTCTTTTTCAAAATTTCCTGAATGATGTTTAACAAAGAATTTATTTAGCAAAGATTTTTTCGCAGTATTTCCTATAATATGTTTTCTTCTGGAGAAAATCTTATTTGTTTTATTTTGGCTAATCAAAGCAGTTTAAAATTTTTTAAAAACCAATTTCAGCTCAATATTATAAGCCCTCTTAAGCAATTTTTTTTTTGATTGGCTACAAACCACTGTTATACAATGTTTACAATGTACAATGGAGGGCTAATAACGTCCTGGTTACATCCGTAACCCACGTTCCCCGAATAGGGAACGGAGACGTGTGTCTGGAACCAGACATATGGGAGTACGTCAGATGACCAATCACTCTGAAGAGTAGGAAAACGGGCCAATGAATGCCAAAATGAATTGGCAGAGCTCAGCTCCACAGCTGACAGTGATTAGCCATTAGTGCTATATAAGCTGCCAGCTGAGAAGCGAGCACTAGAATTTGCCTGCTGAAGAGCCGATCACTCAAGGTGAAGACTCAGATGCTGTGGCAGTGGAGACACACGTCTCCGTTCCCCATTCGGGAAAACACAACACTAATCTGGCATGTCCAGGGTTCTTCTCAGAAAGAAGAGCTCCACACAACGAATAGACTCCACTACAGGACATAGGCTTGCCTATACAGGGTGCTCTAGCCTGAGTGACGGTGTTAACCATCTACTGATAGGTCACCTAAGTCCACCGCGCTCTGCCCTCCATGGGGATTCCAGAACGCTGCGTGGGTGCCCGTCCCAGAAAAAGGAGTGCTTCTTCTAGGGAATTCATCAGGGAGGGCCATCACGAGGAGTGTGAGTCCGGAAACTCGGGTCCGGTTGAGCCAAGTAGGCGCAACGGGTGAGACCCGCTCCTCGTCTCCCCGACCTTGCACAGAGTCTGTGTGTGCAGGCTCACTGGGGAAAAACACATATTGCGTAAACCCGGGGCCAGCTGAGAGCCAGGGCATCCGTGCAGAGCAGGGAAAGCAGCTGGCGAAGGGCGCTCGGGAGAAACGGCAGGATGAGAGGATGAGGATGAGGATGACCTGGGCTTCTCTGAAGCGTGCCCATAACAGCTGGACTGTGCCGGGGTAGAGTCTCCATTCTCCCGGAAACGTAACTGTCGTGAGAGCATGTAAGCTGGCACGGTAGAGCTCGTACGGGATATGAACGGCACGCAGCTATTAAGCTGCAAGATTCCGGAGGAGCAGATGGCGAGCGAGCTGAGACATGCGGCGGTAGCGCACATCAGCCAAACGGTTGATGTGCGCTATCGCAGCTGTGCTGGCCGTCCTAAGCAACATGTGTGTCCCCTCCTGTACCGGTAGGAACCGGCGGAGAGCGAGAAACACTGCCAACAACTCCAGGCAATTGAATGCCAACGCAACCGAAGTCTGATTTATGAACCTGCAGCTGCATGCTCGATACACACAGCCCACCAGCCCGTACTGGAAGCATTCGTCAGAATGACAACATGACTGGACACTTGTTCTAAGGGCAACCAGGCCCGTAGAAGGCAAGGTCCATCCAGGGGCTGAAGGTGCGGAGACACAGCGTGGTGATGGACACCTGGTGCGTCTCCGCGCGTCATGCCCATCTGGGGACCCGTTCGCGAAGCCAGCGCTGAAGTGGTCTTATATGAACAATTGAGCGGCGTGATAGCGGCTACAAATTTCATATGCCCCAGGGGCCTCTGAAAAACTTCAGTGAGACCACTATAACTGCCAAATTAAACGGACAGGGCAGCACTAGCCTGGCGCGCTAAAAGTGCGCCGTGATGGAGACCGGGTCCAGCTCCAACCCGAGATGAGAGAAGCTCTGCCCGGGGGAGAGCTTGCTCATTCTCGGTTGACCCAAAACCCCAACAGGCCGAGGTGCCGGAGCACCAGGTCCCTATGCATAATAGACTAATTCAAAGGTCTGAAAAAATGTAACCCAGTCAATGAATAATCAAAAATGCCGATGCACATGCACTGAAGAGGCACAGGGCATCCTACACGCATGGAACAGGGAGAGCCCGAAGGGGAGGACCATTTACTGCCATGCTCGGCCCCCGTCGCACACCGGTAAAAACATGGTTATAAGGAGGGAGAGGACAAGACATGGAGTGAGCGTCCTTCAGGTCTATAGCTGCAACCAATCCCGCAGACGGACGCACTGGGGGATGTGTTTCTGCATAAGCATCTTGATCGCCATCCTGAACAGATGACAGATCAAAACGCGCAGATAGGATTGGTATAACCCACCGCTCTCTGGGTACGATGAAGTGGGGGCGTAAACCCACTCTTCATCTTGGCTGGAGGGACCGGCTCGATTATATCCTTCGCCAGGAGGATAACAACCGGCTCGATTATATCCTTCGCCAGGAGGATAACAATCTTCTCACGCAAGACAGGGGTGGCATAGCGATGACTGCTTAAATACACACCCGTAAACTCAGGAGGCGAACAGCAAATTGAAACGCATAGCCGAGTCTGACCAACCGTGTGAGCTACTACGACGGGCTGAGCAGCGCTAACCAGGCTGACAGAGTCCTAACGAGCAGCATCACCAAAATGATCGCTGACATACCCGCAGAGGGGCAGCTTCAGGATGGGGAGTGCTCAGCCCGGGTAGCGGAGCATCCCGAGGAAGAACTGAAAATAAGAGATTGACTCTTACCTTCTTTGCAGGATCCCGCGGAGAGGCTGGAGGTGCGAGAAAGGAGCTTATCCTCTGGCGCCCTCAAGTCTGATGCGAAGTGCACCAAAGCTGAAAGCTAGAAGGCAGCACGTCCCATGCTGGCAGCAATTGGGCTTCCACACCCAGAGGGAGGAAAAGCCGCTCTTTTCGGATCAATACATTCATTCGCGGGGGAGCCCCGGCCCTCCACTGGGGAAAGAACGGTTCTCCTCCTCTCCAAGCAACCCGCCTTTCGCAGTCCAATTACCGGACTTTACGGCGACCTATGACGGGAGCGTCTGCGGGGGGGCTCGGCGCGTTCACTAGCCCGTGGAACGGGCTGTGACGGCGGAGCATTTTGGAGCCGCGGGAAGATCGCTCTCGGCAAGGACCAGCCAGCACGGACCGGTGGGGGAGCAGTTTTCCGAGCCCACAAGGAGATGACCTGCTCCATCGCACACGGCTGATCTCTCACCACCGAGGACTCCTGGATAAAGTCCCCGACGGTGTCGCCGAATGGCCTGCCTGGAATATGGGCACACCAAGAAAGCGTACTTTGTCGGCGCGGCGCATATCTGCCAGGGTAAGCCAAGGGTGGCATTTCCGGACCACTGTGTGGCCATCGTCCTCCCCAGGGCACGGGCGGCCGACTTGAAGGTCATGAGAGCATAGTCGACCACCGTGCAGTGCTTGCGCATAAGCCTGGGGAAGAACCGCCCCTGTGCAGCACAGCAGGTGTCGTGGTGCAGTGCAGAAGCGGCATGGGCTCTGGCCATGAGAGACAGATAACCCACCCGCCTTGGACGGGGGTCTCAGCTTACCCCTCCAGGTAGCGGCACCCACCATCTGAAGAATAGCTTCATACCCACTGGCCGCCTCACCATCAGGGGAGGTGAAGGTGGAAGCGCACAAGGACCAGGCGGAGAAAAAATGCCCTCTATGCCAGCGTGAGCTCGCTGTGCGCCCCTGGGAAGAAGTGGACGGGAGCTGGAAGATTCATTTTACATCAGCCTGCACACCACACCTCTAGTCGGTCCGGCTGTGAGACTGGGGGACAAGCCATCTCCAGCCACACCGCGGACGCATCGCACCCGTAGGATGGTAGCGAGCCCAGTCTGTCATCTGAGCATGACAGTTCACCCTCTGATGTCGCGATGGGCGTCTGATCTCCGGTGTCATCAAGCGGAGGCGCGGGCATCCCGGGGGATGAACTGCACAACCACTTGAAGCTTGGATGGGGCGCGCTGTGGAGGAGTGGGGGGTCCGTGGGCCCAGAGGCGACGGATAAACCCCCACTGTGATCCTCAGATCTGCCCGCGTGCTAACCGCTTTCACGGGGAACAGCCATGCCCTCACAGCGAAAGCATGAGCTGTCCTGGAGCACCGCATCAACATGCTGGACCCCCAGACCTGTGATACGATACCTGTGCCCATCATCCGGAGATAGGAACCACCGCATCCAGAAACGCACACTCAGAACAGCATCTTGAAAAAGACATGTTGATTGACTGTGTTGCTCTCTTAGGGAATCTGCTCTTTTAATGGAAACTGCTCTTTTGTGCACACCAGCGAAACGCCCAGGGGACAGGAAGCCCAGATCGACCGCCGCTGTCGCGTCATCTCCCGCACTGGTGAGTAAACTGGTTTCAGTTTTGAAATCAGGTTGGCAGATAGTGTGTCTTCAGTCTCGTGAGAGGCTCTGAAAGCTAAATTCTAGTGCTTGCTTCTCAGCTGGCAGCTTATATGGCACTAATGGCTAATCACTGTCAGCTGTGGAGCTGAGCTCTGCCAATTCATTTTGGCATTCATTGGCTGTTTTCTTACTCTTCAGAGTGATTGGTCGTCTGACGTACTCCCATATGTCTGGTTCCAGACACACGTTGGAGTTCCCATATGAAGGGGAATTCTGACTTCAACTGTATCTGTATTAGTAAGGCATGTGATTGTGGTATGAAAAATCATGATTTTTGTCTGTCAGTTGCTCTGTATTCACTACACTATTTAAAAAAAAATCAGTGCATTAGACAACAATCAAACCTAATGCCATTAGCTTTACAGATTACATGCATATTTTAAAGGCAAACATTCCAAACTGATTTCAAAGCAGTCAATTGATATATATATAT
>CAIGQV010016735.1:23143714-23155088 GCA_903798115.1 Danio jaintianensis
ATTAGAATTTGGTCATTATGTAAATTAACATCAAAAGTACTATTTATTCTTACACAGTAAAACACACATCACATACAGTTTGTGCAGAAATGATACAGCAATTCAGATGGCTCATTGAGGAGTGGTGCAAGTCAAAACATACAATTACAAAATTGAAAATGAATGGTTGATGGATGAACAGACAGATGGATTCATGGAAGGTTCCTTGCAGGGTTACCCTTTTATCAGGTGAAGAACCATATATGGTAACTTCATTGACATACAAGTTTAAGTCAAAAAAGTCTTGTAATAACTCCCATTAACACTCCATAGTTTTTCTGATGAGTATTTCAATGAGTGCCCTATAAAGAGTTAAAAGCAGGGTTTAGAAGCAGAGTTTAGAATCAGAGGTTTAGAACCAGTGCGAAAAGGCTTTTAGACCACCTAGACAGACCAGCCTTTTGTCATACTAAAAGCACTGAAAGCGGTTTAAAATGTATTAGGGTGCAGCAATACAACATCAAAAATGTTAATATGTCTAACAATCTTCTCCTTCTTGCTCTCTCCTTGTTTTTGTGTTTTTCTGTCTTCATTTGGAATGACAAGTCTTGCAATCTACATGAATGATGCGCAAAGTTCAGAACCGGTCTGTGAAGTGCCGCAGGTGCCTTCATTATAGCGTGCCTCCTAATTGATTGCTGTGCAAGGAGGCCATTTAAAAATAGAATTGACATACGCCAAACTATGTGGTTCTGTTGGCCCCCCTGTATGACTTAGAATTGTCCTAACCCTCCTCTTCGTTATGGCACCCCTGGTTGAAGGTTGGCCCTTTGGGCTTTCTAGCAATTAATTACAAGCAATTCTGGCATTGAATCTTGCCCACACAGACACATCAACTGCATATTGAGCTAACACTTTGTTTTGATGCTTGTGTTTTGATATTCTGTTGACGTATGGTAAATTCAAATTTCTGTAAAGTTCAATTTTATGCTGATAAGTGTTATTGAATGAACAAACCCATTTAACTAATTAGAAAGCGAGTTAAAAAAAGAATATGGATGGTAACTATAATTACAACAGTATCTATGTGTTTATGCAACAAAATATTAATGCCCTGTTTTAATGAGATTTCTATTAAATGGTCTCATTACAAACATGCATTTAGTTAACAGATTGAGAGCTTTTTTTTTAAACACAAGTGTTTACACTCTGAATGCAGTCCGACCAAATGTGCTTTTGATTACTTCTGGAAGATGTCAAAAGTAAAAAAGCTCAAGACATTTTAGATCCCTTCACACATATTTAGCACTGTCCACTTGTGATTGGACTGTCCAAACTCTTAATACAAGGCCCTAAAAGAGACCATCAAAAGAGTATCTGTACCAGTTTTTGTAATTATGACTTTGTAAGACCTCTCTGTGTCATCATTTGTCTAAGTAATAATAGCTGAAAACTGAAGGAAAGAAAACCGAAATGGTTGAAGAAAGATTGCAAGAATGATATTTTATGCAAATCCCTGAAATGTCCAGAGTTTGTTGTTCATTAAGATGACAAGTCACCGACATTCAGTCCAGGAGAGGTAATAATAAAGTTAAATTAACATATCACTCTTAACATTTTAATGAAGCACAACTTTGTATGGATAGATGTTAATCCACATTTGAGCATTAGATTCAATCCTCAGAGAGTCATTAAGGACGGAGTCTGTCTTGTGTTGCCAAAGACCATGAGAAGCACTGAATATATAATGCGGCAAACACAGCAAATGATCATTATGTGGGTCAAATTAGGTCTTCTCCGACAGAGAGGAAAATGCTAAAATATTATACTAAAAAAAGCATTTACCATCCTTTGTTATAAATGTGAAGTTCAAGCAATTGTTTAGTTTTATAACAGCCTCACCAAAATGTCTGTGTGGATAACAAGAAGCTCTATGGCCACTTGACATTGACCTTGCAGCAAATGATTATCGTGCAGTATGCAAATGAGGCTCTTTGTAGAATTGGCTCATCAAACATGTTTCTCTCCATTTCTTTGCAGAGCTTCCTATTGTGGTTTTAAAATAAACCAACACATGAATATGTATATTTGTATAGCATTGCGATCAGCATCTCTAAAAAAAATCAGCAGTAGCCCCTGAAGATGTTATTATAGGAACATTCTCTGTTATCATTTATTTGTTTACATTTATATACAGCATATGTATTCACTTATGTATTCTAATGTGCCGTGTGGAATGTGGAACTTGAAATACTTCGTTCTGCACATACATATGCAATAAATACTATTTTCTAAAATATTATTTTTAAATCATTAAAAAGAAAAAAATATAAGAATAAACAATTATGTATATATACACACACTCTAAAAATGCATGGTTTTATTAACTTAATTATGGGTCAAATATGGGCGGCGCCGTGGCGCAGTGGGTAGCGCTGTCACCTCACAGCAAGAAGGTCGCTGGTTCGAGCCTCGGCTGAGTCAGTTGGCATTTCTGTGTGGAGTTTGCATGTTTTCCCCGTGTTCGCGTGCTCCTGTTTTCCCCACAAGTCCAAAGACATGCTGTATAGGTGAATTGGGTAAGCTAAATTGGCCGTAATGTATGTGTGTGAATGAGAGTGTATGGGTGTTTCCCAGTGATGGGTTGCAGTTGGAAGGGCATCCGCTGCGTAAAACATATGCTGGATAAGTTGGCTGTTTATTCCGCTGTGGTGACCCCTAATTAATAAAGGGACTAAGCTGAAAAGAAAATGAATGAATGGGTCAAATATGGGCAAATCCATATTTAAATTTACTGTAAAAAATAAAAAAGTTGGGTTTGTCCATATTTGACCCAACATTGGGTTAATTCAAGCAAGCATTGTTTTAGAGTGCATATACATATTTGTTAATGTCTTATGACATTAAAACATGGATGGACCACAACATATACATCCACTACAGTGTTTATTTAAAATAATTTACAGTGGTATTTTCTTTCATTCTGTTTCATTCAAATTTCGTTATGTGCTTGTTATTAAGAAATTATTTTAGTATTTCTGTTATGTTTATAATTCAATTATATGCATTTTATTTTTAGTACATACATTTTATTTATTTAGTTGCCAACATTTTTGTTTAATATTTATATTTTATTTTGCATGAGTTTAAAATATTTGCTATAGATAGCATTGTATTCGAAAGAAAGAAAATCGTGCTGAACAACATGGATGTGAATTATGTTTAATGTAAATAGAGTTTATTTATTTATTTTTAGCTAGTATATTCCTAAGAGGTATATACAGTAGATATAAACCAGCTATGGAAAGCACCATATAGTTGCATTTTCAAACTCAATACCAAGGTGAAAACTTCAACCCTCACTTAAGGGGTTTTAAATGCAAACAGTGTGTCATGACCTCAGTGTTATGCCTCACCTCTATGACAGTACTTTCCTCGAGAGCGTAGACACTATCAGTGACACGGGGCAAATAAACCTTCACAGGTCACTGACTGAACCTCCTGTACGTGTTCACGAACAACCCTTCAACAGAGACTTGACGTCTTACCACTGAAGTATAAACTAGCAAATTTCTGCTTCGACTATCAGTGCAACTAAAATCCACTGAAGGGGAGACAGAAAATAACTTGATTTATTCTTACTTGACAAACTAGAACACAAACCAACAACAGGATACAAATAATGATAACTACAAATAAATGGATAACTCTATTTGCATTTACATTATAAACGATAGCTATCTGTTTATTCAAAATCAGTTTTAAAGTAAATTAAAACAGATGTAAATGATCTGCAGCTGCTTTATGTTTTTTTTACACACAAAACAGATCATATCCTTCAATAAGAGAGGAATAATCTGACACTGTGTTTATAGTCACATAAGTATCAGGTTTTAGTTTTTGCTATTCTTGTTGCATTTACATGGATGTCATGAGTGTTCTGTTTCTAGTACTAATAAAAATATCTAAGTAGTATAATCTATTTATTTAATTAACAGTGAATTTAGGTATCAGTCAACATAGTGCAATAAAACAGCATTGATGATGCTACAAATGTAGTAGAGAAAACTGTAAAAAAAAATATATAGTCAAGTATCAAAAAATATTGTCAAATATTAGCATTCAATCATAATACAAAGAAGGCAAAACATTTCAAAAGGCAAAAATGTTCATTCAGTCATTCATTTTCTTTTCGGCTTAGTCCCTTTATTTATCTGGGGTCGCCACAGCGGGATGAACCGCCAACTTATCCAGCATATGTTTTACGCAGCGGATGCCCTTCCAGCTGCAACCCATCACTGGGAAACATTCATACACACACACATACACTACGGACAATTTTAGCTTACCCAATTCACCTATACCGCATGTCTTTGGACTTGTGGGGGAAACCGGAGCACCCGGAGGAAACCCACGCGAACATGCAAACTCCACACAGAAATGCCAACTGACCCAGCCGAGGCTCGAACCAGCGACCTTCTTGCTGTGAGGCGAACGTGCTACCCACTGCACCACCGCGTCGCCGGCAAAAATGTTATGTACTGCAAATAGTTATGTTTGTAAGTCATCTGTATAGTGAATATTACTGTATCTCAATCCACTGATTTGTTTTGTAAGGTCCAGCCAGTTAGCTCAACGACGGTGTCTAATGGTGGATGAAGGTTCACTGTCTGTTCGGTCTTTCCAGTGTACAATGTTGATTTATTTTAAATCTAACTCATATCTGACTCCAATTTTAGTATGAGGTGGTTTAGAATATTAATATATTTATCTTTCTTTTTATCTGACTCCAATCATAAATAATATAAGATGCTTTTTACGGTTTGTTAATTTAGAAAGAATTTAGGGAAATGTTTGAACCTTTTGTCTTTACTCGTAACTATTACATTCCTTCATTCGGGTGCTCATGTCGCTCAGAGAAATAACCTCGGCCGAAGGCGTCCCTCACGGTCACACTCTCGTCAGTCTTGAAAGTCAAACAGAGGTAATTGACTAATACTTTTAGATGGCCGCTCCCATGCTTGCTCATTCTAAAGTATTTTTTACTAGTCCCCTTAGATGTACACCCTGAGTAAAATAATATCGTTTCCAATCAGAGGTCAAGGCCATTATTAAAGACGTAACCGACTACTGTTCTCTATAATATTGGTTTAGCCAAGATCATGGCTTCCCATCACACTTAATATAGAACAACATTACTTTCAAACAAAGGTCAGGCACTACATCTAGGTTAGTCGTGCAGCACCTTGTTGCCCTAGCAGAAATAACTCATTTTCCATCCAAGTACACATGAATCCATACCAAGCGTCAGTCGGATCCCTAAAATACAGTTAGTGTGCCAATGCTCCATTTCAACTGGACTTTAGTCCGTCTACTGACCTGACGTAGGAAGTGCGGAAACAAGGATACAGCGTAATCTACTAAAATGAATAATTACAGAGTAAGCAGAATATGTTCAAACATAACAATTTAATAGACAGGTAAATATGTATTATGCCAATTATTCAGTCAATTCATAAACAATCAATACAAGACATCAAATACTCAAAGATAGGTCTAAGATTAAAAGATGTATACCTGTTTTCATAAAGTACATAGCATAGAGCATGGTAGCTCTACACTACGGGCTGATCTGGTTACAGAATCGCCCCGAACTTTTGGACACTTTTCCCTATATAGTCAGACCAAGAATCTCCTTCAAAGGCGGGTGTGTGGAACAACAATAGGCATTTGCATTTAGTGGCATCTGAAGAGATCTGAAGAGTTACTGCCTAGGGAACAAATGGTAATTTGGATGGAAGCCCCCTAGGTAAAGGCACACCCTTAGCAGTGGGTCAAAAGATACCCGAAGTTATATATCTATTATTTCGATTATGTCTATTTGCGAGGGAATGAGACCATTGTACCAGTCGCACTGAGACATTTTAAATGATATCAAACATGATAGATAAAGTCGCTTGGATTGATATAGAACATTCATCTTTTGGGATGACCATTCTGTGTGAGTTGGATGAATAGGAGGGTGAGCGAACAGAAGGGGGTGCGGGAGATGCTTCAAATGTAAATGAGGGAAAGGGGATGAGTGAACTCTCGCATTGCCACCTGGTGGGGTGTGAAGCCAGCCAGCCCATGCTTGGTAGATTCAAAGACATCAAAGTGTCTGTATATCTAAAAATCTTACAGTTTGTTCCTATTTTGTTGTTTATATTTACTGTACCTTATCTTGGGTGTTTAAAAGACGCTATATAAATAAAACATTATTATTGTTACTGTTATTACTATTACTCATCATCTTCTTCTTCTTATTATTATTATTATTATTATTATTATTATTATTATTATCATTACTCCAATGCACAGATTCACAGTTTAGTGTTTGCAAAGGGATTATTTAGAGAAAACAAAACTATAATCATTTCAAACTAAAAGACATGCAAATGTAAACTAAGCCAGCAACAGCTCTGACAATCGCAACATCTACGTTGATCCTTGCTCGAAACATTATTCTTGCTCGAAAATGTAATCCATACCTTATCCCTCCCACTAAAGCTAACCCTAACTGCAAATTATTCTCAAAATCAGAGAGATTTAAAAAAAAAAAAAAAAAAAAAAAAAAAAAAAAAAAAAAAAAAAAAAAAGGAAACATATCCCACAAATCTAATTGACTGATTGGAATTCTGTTCCAGGATTAACACAGATGTTGATCCATGAATATCTTCTACTTGGTGAAATCACACTAACCTAAAATCAACAAGAAATCAAATAAATGCAGTTTACATTAATCCTGTTTGAATTGAGATTCCTATAGACTCTCAGAAATATAGGTAAAATGCTGTCACTGGGGCTGTACCTATTTAAAAAAGTACATTGATATCCATAGGGTCCATATTGGTA
The DNA here is from genome assembly GCA_903798115.1 of Danio jaintianensis. Lineage (NCBI taxonomy): Eukaryota > Metazoa > Chordata > Actinopteri > Cypriniformes > Danionidae > Danio > Danio jaintianensis. The sequence continues at coordinate 23,150,588 of CAIGQV010016735.1, forward strand.
CCTTAAATGTACATATTAGTACTTAAAGTGCACATTAATACCTATAAAAGTACAAAAGTGTACCTTTTGAAAAGTTACCATCCCAGTGACAGCTTTTGTTATTTACTATGCAATCCAAACCAGTCTAACATATTTTTTTTGTTGAATTTTCCATTTCAGTCAGATGTCCAATTGTAGAAGTAAAATGGGTAGCAGGAAACTATTCACACTGACATTAACTCACAATGTGCAATGACTGCAGGCTATATTAAATCCTCCTATGGTAGAAAATAAAATGGACATATTGAAGTCTCTGGTAATATTTCAGGTATCACAGCAGGAACCAGCGACAGAACAGAAACATTCAAATGATCTTAACATTAAGGGGGTCTGACACACCAATCTACTGCACAAACTGAAAATACCCAGATGATGCACTTACTGTAAGTGAAAGAAAAAAGGAAACTGGAAAAAGAGTGTGCAATGATGTACACTTCATGCACTCAACTGTCACAGCTTTAAATACATGTTGGACGAAGCAGTGCTTTCAGACTGTGATGATAAATGACTAAATAACCTTACAAATTGATTGAGTGCACACTCTACACGTATATAGTGTATAAATAGATAGTGTGTCATTTGGAACACAACTCTAGTTTCCATATAGCACTATAAGAGCAACTGCTTGCAGGGATTGAAAGTGGAGGGGATTTGTTGTTTATGCTTTTGTACACTTTGTTGTATTTGTCCAGGACTGAAAGGTCTTTGTCATGTTAAGGACCGTTATTGAGATAAAGTCCAGATAAGGCAGACAACATCAGCTAAATACTGTCACACACACAGAAAACTGGCAGTCTCAACACTCACAAAACACAAGGACAGTGTGAGACAAGCAAATATGGCCAAACGTGCATTTTTTTTTTTTTTTTTACTTGGGTCATCCAGTCAATCTGATTTAAGCCCAACATACTTATACATTTCACAATTTAATGCATAGCCTTTCAAAGTAAACATGAAAGATTTTTCCTTGTACAGCCTCTGTGCTTTTTCTTTCCAAATGTTACCAATGCTAAGAGTTGACAATATCTTTGTCAATGCAAGTCTTCAGTAGTTTAATGTTTTAGTTTTGTCATCTCTGCTTTTTTTCTGACAATGAAATAACAGCCTGCTTCAGTGTTGACAACTCGTGGACAAAATGAGTGCAAAAACAATTCAGAGTTTAGTATTTTTCTTCAAATACTAAAAAAAAAAAAAAAAAAAAAAACTTTGAGTATCTGAGAAAAAAAAAAATCTTGGTTCAGTGCATAGTTTGGTTTCTAATTCACAGTTTGAGAGAAGAAATGAAAAACTTAAAAAAAAAAAAAAAAAAAAATTGCTATTACTTGTTATTAATATAACAGTAAAATAAAATATTTGATTTAATTATTACATGATAACACTTTAGTTTAAAAGGATAATTCACCCCAAAAATGAAAGTTATGTCATCATTTACTTACCCTTTGTCACGGTTTGCTTGCACACAAAGGCACAAAACACGGAATTATCAAAATACGTAGATTTATTAATAACACTCACTGGAAACACGGGAAGACGACGACGACGACGACGACGACGACGACGACGACGACGACGACGACGACGACGACGACGACGACGACGACGACGACGACGACGACGACACAGGACCATGGACACCACGTTGTGGCGATACAATACTCGACAATGGAAGAACTAAACAAAGGGGTATATATACACATGGGCTAAATGGGACACAGGAGGGGAACACAGGTGAAACTAATGAACATTAGGAAACGGCGGGAAACAGAACAAAGGAATCACATGACAACAACAGAAGCACATGGAACACTGGGGCAAGGGAAAACACAGAACCTGACACCCTTTACTTGTTTCAAACTTTTTGTCTGTTGAACACAAAAGAAGATATATTAAAGAAAGCTGAAAACCACTAAACATTGGTTGTCAACAATTCAACAATTTTATAGAAGTCAATGGTTACAGTTTTCAGGCATTTAAAAAAAAAATTCTTTGTTGAAATTCCATAAATTTAAGCGGTTACCATAATTTTAAGGGGTTTACTTAACAGATTTTCAAAAATGTGTAAGTTATTATATATTAACCATATCTGTATCTACTTGTTATATTTTATAATCAAACAAAAACACTCATCTTTATAACTGCAAGTTTTCAAAAAGAAAGCTGGAATTTATAGATAACTATCATCAACACATTCTATCAGTTTCAAAAAATGCTGTTAGCTCAATACAGGAAACTTACAAAAGCAATATTCACCACCAACTACAGGGAGATTGATGTTGAAAATCAGAACAAAAGTGTGTGATGATGAATCTGGCAGCTCCTCTGCAATTACAACAGAGCATTTGCCTACACCGTGACAGAATCAATGGAGCAGCACAGATAATAAGATCTCTGGTGATCAGAGATAGATGTAATTGAGAGTGCTTTGCCTGTGGATGCTGTTGTGTGAAGCTCACATCTCTAATCTGAAGCAGAGGCTGCTGAACTGGTCTTTGTACTGTACATGTGGATTCAGCCTGAGGGATACCCATAATCACCACAGGACCAAACAGAGATGAGGCACACACACAGAATTTCCTATAGAATTTCTGAAACTGACAACATCCATGGCAAGCTATAATTATGAAAACCGGAGCACAGGTATAACGAGACCATCTTGAAAAACACAAACAAACAAAAAATAATTTGACAAAAATATGCTTTATTGAAATGAAATAAACCTTTTTGAGCTTCAGCTAGATTGCAAGGCAATATTTCATATTTCAAAACAACAATAAAAATAAGTATTTAAAATTATTAAATTATTTATATTTACCAGCGACCTTCTTGCTGAGGCAACAGTGCTAACCTCTAAGCCACTGTGCCACCCTTTTCTATGTCATATATAAAGAATATGTATAAATACTATTGCTTTTTATATTATATAAAAAAATAAATAAATTAATAATAATAATAATAATAATAATAAAATAATAATAATAATAATAGATAAAACAAATCATCAAAATGTCTAAAACAAATTCAAATGAAACATCATCAGAAATAGAATTAGCATTCATACAATTTATTTTTAATATATTATATATAATGTGCTGGAACAACAGTCCAACGGACGAAAGTGGATCATGTCATGGTCATCACCAATACATCAAACAAAATAACTATATTTTATTTATTATTATTTTTTTTTTTAAATATGGCAATCATCGTCAGTACCAGTATACAACAACACCCCTAATTTAAACCACTACCTTTTCATTAAATTGAGCTTGAATGTCTGAAAATTGTATGTACATTCTTACAATGTCTACAGTTTATTATTTCCATATGCTAAAGTGCAATTCTAAACAATAATACAATTTTCATAGTGTCTAAATAAATAAATAAATAGAATAATCATACAAGTTAATCCTCAGAATCATAGAGGAATCACATTAAAGCTGCTGGAGAGGCAGTTCTAATCAGTCTCAATGTCAACTGAGTCACAGCTCAGATTCAACAGCTGCATGTTTTCTGGGAGTCTCTTCTCATTTTCATTTCTCTCGCTGTCTCTGAATATATCCACTGCCATTATAAGCACAATCAGATGGCACTGAATGGAGATCCTGAGAGCTTCTGAAAATGCCATGCAAATAAATTCTGGCCTAACACAAATAAGCCAAGTAAGGAAGAAGGGGATTTCATTGAGCTTAAATTCAACAAGCAAATATATTTTTTTCTCCCCAAAGGGTATGTACGCTGTGTAGAATTCAATATACACTGATGTAAAGTATATTGATATGAAGTGTACATATAAGCTGGAGCTGAGTGTTTAATTTGGGTGAGTGTTGTGATTGTATATACATCCTGCTCACATCATTTGGAAGGTCTCAAAGGAACAGTCCACCAAAAATAAAATCTCAATCACCCATCATTCCAAATCCATTTAGTTTTAGGTATTTAAAGCTCTTTGCCATCTGACAATATTTCCAGTGACCACAAGCACTAAAATGAACAAATATGAATACATTTAAACGGTAAGTAAATATAAACCATGAACTATGTAAATTTGTAATAGTGTGCAATGAACATGTAACAAGCATGTAAAATGTACCCTTACCAAGCATCAAAAGCAAGTTAAAATTGGCATTAGCGAAAAGACCAAAACATGGATCCTGGCATGTTACTTATTTAATATTTATTATAATGTCTGAGAACACAATATTGTTTATCCCAAATATAAAATGACAAAGATTAAATCTTTACATAAATATTTATATAAATTCATAATCTGAAGAATTTTCCCCAAACATCTTGTCGGATTTGTGATGAGAATAATTCATAAATCTGAAGTTAAACAAAGATGTTTTTATATAAAATAAAGACTCTATAAAAAAAGATAAAAAAAATAAATGAATAAACTTTACTGGTGTTAAGTAATATAATATAATATAATATAATATAATATAATATAATATAATATAAT
>CAIGQV010016735.1:23155098-23178525 GCA_903798115.1 Danio jaintianensis
TAATATAATATAATATAATATAATATAATATAATATAATATAATATAATTAATATAATATTCATTCATTTTCTTTTCGGCGTAGTCCCTTTATTAATCTGGGGTCGCCAAAGTGGAATGAACTTATCCAGCATATGTTTTACGCAGCGGATGCCCTTCCAGCTGCAACCCATCACTGGGAAACATCCATACACACTCATTCACAAACATACACTACGGACAATTTAGCCTACCCAATTCACCTGTACTGCATGTCTTTGGACTAGTGGGGGAAACCAGAGCACCCGGAGGAAACCCATGCGAACACGGGGAGAACGGTGACGCAGTGGGTAGCACAATCGCCTCACAGCAAGAAGGTCACTGGTTCGAGCCCCGGCTGGGTCAGTTGGCATTTCTGTGTGGAGTTTGCATGTTCTCCCTGTGTTTGCGTGGGTTTCCTCCGGGTGCTCCGGTTTCCCCCACAGTCCAAAAACATAAGGTATAGGTGAATTAAGTTAAATTGTCCGTAGTGTATGAATGTGTATGAATGTTTCCCAGTGATGGGTTGCAGCTGGAAGGGCATCCGCTGCGTAAAACATATGCTGGATAAGTTGGCGGTTCATCCCGCTGTGGCGACCCCAGATTAATAAAGGGACTAAGCCGAAAAGAAAATGAATGAATGAATGTCCGTAGTGTATGTATGTGAATGAGTGTGTATGGATGTTTTCCAGTGATGGGTTGCAGCTGGAAGGGCATCCGCTGCGTAAAACATATGTTGGATAAGTTGGCGGTTCATTCCGCTGTGGGGACCCCAGATTAATAAAGGGACTAAGCCGAAAAGAAAATGAATGTATGAATAATATAATATAATATAATATAATATAATATAATATAATATAATATAATATAATATAATATAATATAATATAATATAACTCCTCCATGAACCACCACCTTATCGTGATGGAGGGGTTTGAGTAACTGAGTGATCCTAAGAGCTATGTTGTCCGGGGCTAATGCCCCTGGTAGGGTCTCCCAAAGCAAAAAGGTCTTATGTGACTAGTCAGACTAAGTGCGGTTAAAAAACAAACAAACTTATGAGTAGCAAAACACCAAGACCGTGACATCGCCCTGTATGGCGCAGCCGGTGCCCCACCTTGGAGCCATGCCTGGGGTTGGGGCTCGTATGCAAGCGCCTGGTGGCTGGGTTTCAAGGGGCCCATGGGACCCAGCTAGGCTCAGCCTGAAGGAGCGACGTGGGACCATCCTCCTACAGGCCCACCACTTGCAGGAGAAGCCCTTCATGCATTGTGAAATGGGTGGTGGCCGAAGGTCAGGCACAGAAATTGGCTCTTGGGACATGGAATGTCACCTCACTGGGAGGGAAAGAGACTGTGCTTGTGCAGGAAGGTACTGACTAGGCTCACCTCCATGCACAGTTTGGGCTCTGGAACTCAACTTCTTGAGAAGGGCTGGACTTTCTTCTACTCTGGAATTGCCCAAACACCAGTGCAAAGCACCAGTGCAGAGTTCTTGTGAGGGATACTGGAAGGTGCTCTGACTGGGGACTCTGTTGTTCTACTAAAGGACTTCAACACCCACATGGGTAATACCATGATACCTGGAGAGGCATGATTGGCAGAATTGGCCTCCCTGCTCTGAATCCAAGTAGTGCTCTGTTGTTGGACTTCTGTGTTGTTGGACTTCTGTGCATTTGTGTATGTATAATTTTTTTTTAAGTCAGTGCCTGCTTAGAATAGACATGTAATTCAAATGTACAGTATATGTTTGGAAGAGATACATATGTACTGCTGATGGCTCAACATGCATTAAGATCCTTTGCATCTTATTAACATCCACATTATATGCAAGAATGAATCTGTTCCCCTCTGGATATTTCATGGTCTATTTTCCACAGTATTTTTAAAGGGTTCTTTTTTATTAATTCATGTCTTTGATAAAAAGAAATGTACGAATTTGGATTGAGGCAATGCTAATGTTTAACCCACATCTTTTCAACCACTCTGATTGTTTGCCAGATGTATGTGGAAAAAGATTACAATTTATTCCAATTAACTAAATCTCCCCTTAATCCAGCCAAAGCCATTGAGAAGACAGGCGCATGCGAGTTTTCCTTGAATGTGTTTTGTGTTTCCAGTAAGCATTACCCAGCAGGGGTGCTCATCCAATCAAAGTGTCCGCCTTTCCCTCCTTCCTCCGCTTATTTTGAGAGATCTTGCCAGTGAGATGAAGTGTTCAACAAAACTAATACAGCACAATACCAGTAACATGGAAACACTCTTCTTCTTCTCTTGGGTTAAAAATACCATTAATGGGATATTTTGCATCAAGTAATGGGTAAATATTAGACATAGTGAATTAATATTTTTGTTGGGTTGTTTTGATACAGTGCTGGGTCAAATTGCTAGATATTTAGGAATAAATGACAATGGGCAGTTAGATTATTTGAAAGTAACTCATATCAATAAAGGTTACATGTGTTCTGGCATGGTTTCCATGTTTTATTTCAAATTATACAACAGTTCTATCTGGTTTTCGAATGTGATTGGCTGACAGCCTTGCAATATTCTGCTAATGTCAGCACTGTCCCAGTTTCTTCACATTTGCATCACGTCGCCCACAGTGAGTGCCAAGTGGAGGGCTAAACTTACTATATTTTGAAAATCATGTGGCTGTTGGACCACATAATGTATAATTGAGACTTTGTATGTGAGAATGTTGTTGCTTAGATCAATACTATCTGGATGCAGACTTGGATTTGCAAGCTGAGACTGCATATCTCACACATGTAATGTTAGACACAATGCACTAAACGGAGCTAGTGACGTCACTTTGAGGGGTAGGGTTAGGGGCGGGGTTAGGTGTGGGCATTAAAAGCATTGCATGTCTGTATAGTTGTCTATTGTGAAATATTTAATTGCATTTTGGGTATATCTAAATGCAATATTTGGTTGCAGCCATCTATTATTTGCTCCATAGCAAATAGATTTGACTGCAATACAAAATTGTATAGCTTAATATATTTATGCTGAATGATTTTTGGACCATTTACTTAGCATCTTTATACTATTGTTTGTTAAATGTTATTACACAGCTCTTTATAAAACTTGATTTTGATTGATTACAAGCTATGTTATTCCCAGATAATAACCACTGAAACTAATAACACAGGCTCATCCGGGTTCGAATCATCTTGACTATAAGTGAATATGTTCACTTACATATTTGTATGCTTGTCTGTCGTGCCACTGTTTTTGACTGTTGTTTGGCACGATCTCGTGACCGAATAATACTTTGGTTTATGTATGCTTCATTCACCCATTTTTGTTTCTGTCAGCTTTGTGTTTAATTGGTTGGTTCTAATATTTTATGTTCTGTGGCAAGAAGAATGCATTTTCTCACTCAAAAGGATTTTTCAGACTCTCTGTGGTTGATAGTTATTTTTTTACTTACACAATTATGCAGCTGAACTGTTGTATAAATGCATTATCACACTTGTAGCACTGTGATATAGCTGCATGTCAGCACTGCTGCAACTGCGATACGAATCACAGCAGTGTTGCAGCCGTATTACAGTGCTACTAGTGATATTGCTCCTACCTTTGTCAGAATCAGTATATAGTGAAGGAAGAAAGTACTGTTTGCTTTCCATCAACAATAAATGCATTTCTCTTGAAAAATGGAAATGATTTATATCCAATTGTTTGTTATATTTATTTGCTTATATGAGGTCTTGGCAAGTTTTGGTTATTTTGCTGTTATAATTAAAATTGTTTGACTAAGTAATATGCAGTCAAAACCTGTCTGTAACTTTGTGCGTTTATCTGAACATAACTTCACACTTTAGGATGTTCATTACCCACCAGAATCAAGCACCCAAGAGCACAGTAGAATAAAATAAACAAATAAAATAATTAATAAATAATAATATGCAGATTTTTTTTATATTATGTCTGTCAGATAATTAATTTTCCACAATAAGAAACTAAATAAAGACAGCACTCACACTGTAGTCAATCTAGCTGTACAATTAGAATCAGAATCAGAAAGAGCTTTATTGCCAGGTATGTTGACACATACGAGGAATTTGTTTTGGTGACAGAGCTTCTACAGTGCAACAGAATTACAGAGACAGGACAAAAACAGATAATAAATATATTTTAAAAATAAAAGTAATAGCGAATGCAAATATACAAATTGACAAATTGCAAATTGACAAATTAATGCACACAGCAACTTTATTAATGCTATGGCAGTTATGCTGCATCGTGTCTCAGCCAAGGTTATGGCATTTGTTTTGCAAGGGGTCAAACCTCCTTATAATGGTTCTTTGCTTGCTTAGATTTAATATGTTCTACAGCAATTAGCGGTGGTATACAATACTGTGCAAAAGTCTTAGGCCATTATTAGGTTTGTTTTAGCAATGGTAAAAGGACCATTATAACCAGGGCCTGGTCATAATCTTTTGTTCTCCACCTTAAGAATAAAATTATATTATGTAAGAACAACAGCTACACTGTATGTTTGTATCTTAACGGAGAACATAAGCTGTCAGATGAGTTGTCAAAAAAAAAGAAATCCTGATTCTACAGTAATCACATTCTAATAAAACAATGTAGTAAAAAAATATTTCTACTGGTTGTTCAGACTACTTATTTAAAATGAGCTGAATTAACAACTTGGGGACAACTGGACCAACTTGGGGTTTTATGCTCAATCCACTTAAATTTGCAAAGAAAACAATTAAATTTAACAGTTAAATTAATTTGTGTTGGGACAAAATGAAGGAGTTGTGTTTAACCCAGCATCTTTTACAGTGAACACAGCTTTTTTTTAGGTAGATACCCCTCAGGATGTATTTTCTTAAAAGAAACACAAAATGATTGTTAAAAAAATCAATACTGGTTTTAACCAGTTTGGCACAGAGGATTAAACATTGGGTGAAGGAATTCATCATTTCCGTCATCAGTAAATTTAATCCAGAATCTGAGTTAAACAAACAAATAAAATACAGCATCACCATTTTTTCTCAGAAAAAAAAAGAATATTTATAAAGGTGCCGTTGATTTGAAATGTTCAGCAAATATCAGTAAAAATCAAAGTAATACATACATACAAAGAAAACAAAGCTAATTAGTTTAGAAATTAAGTTATGTGCAATAAAATGAAATGACACAGGGAAAAGTATTAAACACATGAAGTGGGATGTGTAAAAAGGCATGAAAACCTAGACTTCAGCAGAAATATCTCAGCAGTTATTCAGCAATTCTGCTCAATCCTGCGCAGTGTAAATTTAAATTAGCTGCTTAATTCCAAACACCTACATTACCAGGAAGATGAAGATGAAAGGGTGGATATTTCAGCAAAACAAGGAAACCTTTGAAGCTTTTTATACAAAGTATTACATACATTTCAGTTAGTTCAGTATGTGTTTTCCTTCTGTGATTCCATTGTTATTACACAATGTAATTTCTGAAAAGAAAACCATGTTTTGGTTTATTTGTATTGATTGTTTGGATTTTTACCAAAATCTGGTACAATTTCATGTCAGCATCACCTGTAGTAATATACAGTAGTTACTAGGAAACACTGTGATGTGTTCAATAATTATTAATAATTATGAAACATAAACATAACATACCATGCATATAATCTCTGTTTATTTATACTTTAAAAATGTTTCAACTTAAATTTAGGATCAAATTTATGATCAAAATTATAAACACACAGTTTGGTTGTTTTATTTGGGTTGAAATAGCACAGCAATTTTTAGAGTGTAAATCAGCTGTGCACATTATCTCATCTATTATATAATGCCAAAGTGAAACATAGTTAGCATTTATAACAAAATGATTTTTAGGCTAGTATTTCAGGTTTATCCTTTTTACTTTGGTGTTATAAAAGTATATGAGCAATGTATTATTAGCATTTGTTAATGAATAATTGGATATTAAGCCATTTGGGGCATCACTACAAAAAGTTACTATTTTTATTTTTTATTTTTTGACGATTTATAAGCAGTTAAGCAATAATTCATGCAATTAATTACTATTCTAAACATTTCTAACAGTGACAGTGACAGAGGAGTGGAAGCGGGAAGAGCTTAAAATCCAATTCAGAACAGCTGCCATTATTTGACAGTGTGTTATGAGAGACCTACAGATTTAAGCTATTCAGACTCTAGTGAATCACCACATAATAAGCAGATGTTGTCAGTTTTTATAAAGCTTTTTGGAAAACTGACCATGGTAATAGCTTTGTGTGAACTGTCACACACAACCTTGAAACTCAAAACACCATGTGAGAAGCTGTGTTTAGCCTTTAAGCTGATTTTATGGAAGGGATTTTTAATTCATAAAAAAATAAAATACAATTATTTAAAATAATAAATAAAATAAAATAAAATAAAATGAGAAAATCAGTTCTGTTGCAGAAAAAAATACATTGTCGTTTGAATGGATGTGAATAAACTGAAAGCACATTCGCCTGTGGAGCATGATGGTCAGTTTTATCTGTTTTTTTTTCCCTCATTGACATCTATTTAAGATAAAACATGGATTATAAAGAATCAATAACGCCCGTGTACTTGAAATAATAAAAAAAAAACAGTCCTTGAATTCCTTATCTGAAAAAGAAGAAGTTTATGTTTTTGTCATGAAAAAAGCTGAACTGCAGAAGACCTCCACTTGGATTCTGCTTGAAGAGACAGATGATGTGAAAGGGTCGATCAATAAGTCCAGACAATAGAGCTTTCCAGGCTAGAAATTGAAAAGCAGGTCATTGTACACAGGAAACTATGGACTGCGCCTTTTAAAAAAAATGGGAACACTTTTAGTTGAGAGGCAGAGAGAAAAAAATGGATTGTGACAGATGCAATTTGAGCCTTATATCATCAGTTGAAACGCATCATAAAAATGCATCAGTATTGGGGAATGAGGGGCTGTTCATACAGTACGTGTCCTTGCATTTAAATAACCTTGATGGGCACAGCAGAAGAGAACAAATGGCAGAGGTCTTGAGGCATGTTTTTTAAACTGCAACATCTCAAAAACGGGCGCTCATGCCAAGAGATGCTCTGCAGTGGTAAAATAGTTTGAGATACTAGAAAAAACAACAACACAGGCTCATTGGGAAAATGTGCCCAGGGTTACAATTTCAAGAACCGACAAATATATGCTCGCTGGTACACATGGCTGCATTTTGTGTGTAAAATGTCCGCTACAGGGCAGTACTGCTGACTGCTTACCTCCGTATGGACGGCTTTTCTGGTGTGACTAGTTTGTTTGGTAGCTCACCACGAACGGCATCAAACCTGGGACTGGAGTTCGAGTCTGGTGAAGGACGGTTCCAGAAACAAGGGAAAATGGAACCCATAAAAGCAGTGTGGACCACAAAGACTTTTCTATTGTAGTTTTCTTTTGAAAACCATATCGTTTATGTATAAGTTGGGTTTAGAAAAGGTGGGTCAGTTGATATGAAGTTGATGTATTATCCACAATAACAAGCTGATCAGCTTCTCTCACAGCGATGTGCACAGCACTGGTGGATTATGAGAAATGGTGTGTATAAGAAAAAGTGCCCCAGTAACGTATTTAAGATTGTCAAAAATATGAAAACCAAAACTGCAAGAAGACATAGTACAGGGTACAAATTTGTCAGTTCTCAAAAATGTAGCACTGGGCACATATTTCCAATGAGGCTGTGTTGGAAAACCCCCATAAAAATACAGACAACATGCAAAAATGGGTCATTTATGGACCTGATATACTTCAAAGTAATTGAAAAACTGGTGTTATTTTGAACAAAACCAGGCCAAAGCAAAGTTAATTTGGAGTTTTCAGATTTTTGTTTTATTTTAACTACTGTACTGTGCCCACAATGATAATACAATAGATAAGTTTTGCTCTGAGACTCCGCCTTATATGACACAAAATGTATTTTCTCTGTTCAGTCCATCAAGGTCAAACGTGCTAAAATAAAAATTAGTTTTAATGTTTTTTATGCTGTGAAGTTCTTAAGTGCTATATAAATAATTGTGAATTTACATGACTGGAGTGCTGAACTGCTAAGCTTGTGCAAACATTTAAGTCTCTTCAGTAACTGCAGTAACTCACCAGTGCAATTTAAGCTACATGTTTTTTTTATTATTGGGAGTATAGAGCACAGCATATTTTAACATCTTTACCTTAAAACCACTGCCAACAGCATGGGTGGCTTTAAGATTCAGAATACAGCCAGTGAGCACATTCACTCAAAAAAAGTATTTAATCAGTGGTGAATATCCAGGGGCGCCACTAGGGGGGGAAAAGTTAGGACGATTCTAAGGATAGAGATACTATTACTATTACTATTCTCTATACTAATTGAGATACTATTAGTGGCCCACCAGAACACCGTCCTTTTTTTATTTTATTTATTTGTCTTAGTTGGCTTTCCTTTTTATGATTCATCTCCCTAAGCCCTCATTAATTTCTGAATCTGGTTTAGATATTTATTATGCATGTACATTAACTGACTTTACATGCAGTACAGAGTGTGTTGCTTGTTCACAAGTGCAATAAAGAGCTGTGCCAATGCTGAAAGATAATAGAAAATATTTGCAAGTTTTGTTTCATACAGTGAACTGTATAAATATTGCCCCAACCAGCTGTTTTTGTTTGTTTGTTTGTTTGTTTTCTGTCTTTCTATAAATCCAACTTTATTTAATTTGCTTTGTACATTAGACAAGTGTTGAATAATTTGCAATTTGATTGTTGAGATTCTAAATACTTAAAGGGCTATTTCTCTCACTTTTGTGACATTGATTTTTGGTACACAAAGCATTTGTATACTAGCATTAAAGCACTTATTAACTGAATTACTTTAACATTGTTTTTCATAACATTTTAAAGCACAGAAGGTTTGATTGAGCAGAGATTTGGTCTAAAATCCCCCAAATTTTGTTAAAATAGCTTCTGAAGATGAATTAAAGTCTTCTATTTTAGGAATGGCATGACAGTGAGTAAATGATTACAGACTTTTATTTTAGATGAGCAACCCCTTCATTAAAAAAATGAAATTGCTCTGAAATCCCCATGAAAACAAGTAAAAAATAAGGATACATGCAAATATATTTTTACTATTTTGTGTACATTTAGCTGTGCATTGTTGGAAGCTTGTAGTGTAGCCAACTTCTTTTTAAATGATTAGTTTACCCAAAAATGACATTTCTCTTATTGCTCATCTCATGTCTTCCAAACCCAGAGAATGCAATTCATTATTCATACATAAATCAAGATATTTTAGATGAACTCCAAAAGCACCATCTTCCATAGACAACAAGTGTCATGAGACATTCAAAGTACAGAAAAGGAACCAAAAACCTTGTCAAAATATTCCATGTGACTTCAGTGGTTCAACTGTAATCATATGAAGGTCTGGAACAACATGAGGATGAATAATCAATCAAGTAATTTTCATTTTTGGGTGAATGATTCATGAAAATATGCTTATACTGTTTAAGGCTTGTAGATTGTGAAGCTACAGTTTTCAAAAATGTACAATAATTTAATCATTTAGAAAAACAAACATTCTTACACTAATTGAGCCAAAGCTGCTATGTTGGGATGGTTGCAAGGTCTAACATACTCCTAAAGAAATATCTGTTAACATTCCCATTCATCTCAAAGGCAGTTTCTTGGCTGGCACATGCAGACCTGGAGGGACGTGACTAGCATGCTGCCATTTTTCTGACAAATCACTTTATTTTAGACCTTTTCACAGCCTGTAGGGGGGTAAAAATAACAAGTTTGTTTGATGCCATTAAGAGCTTTTCATTCACAGCAAACAAACAAACTTTGAGTCATTAACTTTCAATGAATAAAACACACCCTTTTTTATCTTTGCATTTATCACTGTTGTACAGTATGATTCATTTCACATTAAAAATAATTAAAATAAATTTTAAAAGAGTCTATCAAAACATAATAATAAAGAGGATAGAATACAGGATTAGCCCTGGTGAGAGATGATCTGATAGTTCCCTCTACTAATGAACAGCCTGTATCAGCTATTATTCTGCTTCCCACTATTGTTAATTCCGCCTCTTGGACTCCTCTGGGTCTCTGAGGTCTTGATGATTCAGTTTAACAAAATAATGCAGTTAGTGTTATGACATGTGTCACCTGGGGCTTCACCTATCCAATCTGCACACATCTTTGAAATGGAGAACAGCTGACCTGATACAAGCTTGTTCATTGTTACTTGAGCACCGCAATCTCCCATAAATTGAGCTCAAATCGAATTGAGACTGTCAAGGCACAAAAAATAGAGACTGAAGAAATTACAGTAAATTGTGCAGGTTCAGTGGAAAATTTGTCTTTATAATGAATCTGTTACAATCATGACTGAAAATAGCAAAATAACAAATAATTAAATATCTTTGATCACATTTTAGTAAGATATGAATTTCTATGTTAGTGTTTTCTTCCAATTGTATTTATATCAATATAATCAGTTAGTCATATTACAAAGTAATAATTTTTTTTGCACCAAAATATTACTTATGCAAATAAAGCTCAAAAAGACTTTCCCTTCATAAGTCTTAAATATGAATAATTGTATGATTAGTAGCAATTTAATAGGGGCATTTATAAAAAAAAAATTCCTGTCCCCTCCTGTCTGTGATCAGAACTGAATTGCTGTGAACGCATGAAGAAACTTATGTAATAAAACATTATTTAGTGATATTTAAACTGCTTATAAGTGTTTAACACTCAAATTAATGCAGTAATTAGGTTTTATTTTAGATAAAGAACAAGGATGTTTGGAGGTGTTAAAAAAATCTCACTATTGTGATTCAGTTCATAGTTCAGTTTTTTTTTACGATTGTGTATTTTAGTTGTAAACTCATTATAAACATTCAGAATTGCAAGACATAAACTGAGAATTGAGATAAATGTAGTCAAACTCTTTGAAAAAAACCTCAATATTGCAAGATGTAAAATAGGAAATGGCAGAAATAAACTATAAAGGTATAAATAATGCAAAACAAAAAATAAAGGTATAAAAAATAAAGGTATTAATGACTTTTTTACATTTTATTTTTATTTTATTTTTTATTTAACTTAAAAAGCACAAACAAGTAAAAGAAAAAAGTGAAGTTAAGCATAATGCAATTTGTTTTTAGCATTTTAAATGTTCCATGTTCAAAAGGATCAGATGAAACTGAAACCAACAGGACTACTTTGACATGCCATGATACAACTACAGTAAATGTTTGTCCTGTAGAAAAACAAAACAAAAAACACTAGTTCAAAATATATGCACGTTGCACAATTTATTTCTGTCTTAAAGCAGTAAGCACTGCTATTTCCAATGATATCTTGTTTATTTGCTTTATTGTTTATCTTTCACAAAGGTTAGAAGCAACAAACCATGGAAACATATATTTTGTCTGGAGTGCATTTTTACTGTGATAATTGTAGAACCCAGCATATGACCTTATTCCACATTTACAGATGCTTACTTAATGTGTAAAACATGTTAATCAAAAAAACAAGGTCACAGGTTGTAGCAAAACATCACATATAAATAGTATTATAACTAAATGTGTTGCCTTGAGAACTAATTGAGATAAAATAAGTTGGTTTAAGTTACTTAAACAGATATACAAGGAAAGTACAGTGAAAATTAACAGCAATTTTTCCATTGCACTGTTAACTATTTCTCATTTAAGTAAATATATTCCTCAATATTCTACAAACAATACCCCATAATGATTATATATAAAAGTTTATTAAAAATAAATAATACATAAAAAAAAAAAAAAAAGTATATGTAAAAAATACATTTACATAAATATTCAGATTGAAGGGTGGCAGTTTTTTCATCTTAAATGAAAATAAACGAATGAATATGAAATGAATGAAATGAGAAAAGATATAGCAGGCAGATATATGGTTGACCCGAGCTCAAACTAAGGATATAGCAGGCAGATACAACTACAGTTGCATGTTATTGAAAAAAATATGAGGCAGTGTCTTCTGAGGCAGTGCGAAATATTTCTCTGAAGGAATAAATAAAACTGCCTATATCCACTGCACAGCTCTGATGTTGTCTGTGATAAATTCAAACATTGCTGCCAGAAAAGTGTCTTACTGTATGTCAGCTTTATTTGTTGAATGTTATTGGCTCCATCTCTGTCTCGTGACAAATAACGTCAAATGCCATTGGCTCCCTCTGTGTCTTGTGGCCAATCGAGTCAAATGCTATTGGCTCCCTTTGTGTCTCATGACAAATCATCTCATGTGCTGAATCATGTTTTTGAATCAGAGAAGAACTTCAGCAAGCAGGAGCTGGATCGTTTTCAGCAATTGGAACCTCATAAATTACTCAATTCTTCACATAAAGAGATTGTATGGTTTCACAGGACTTGGAATCCAACACAACTTTCTTGTTTCACTTTTATATGGTTGTTTTTGCAAAATACACATGAATCCAATTTTATTTGCCTTCTGCTTATTTGTGTTGTGATCAGAAGTGGGTAGACGGTTTAGGGTTAGGTGGTCCAAATATTTCAGAAAGTATGCATTTCTATAAAATGATTCATATTTTACAAATACACACAAACCAATTAATTGGACACATAATGCGAATGACAAAAAGCATTGGAGGGCCGCATACATCTTAAAACTACATCAAAGTGTGATGAGATAAGTCAGAGGTGAGAATGTCTAGGTATTGCATTACTGGATCAAAGCTAACGCAAGCGCAGGTTACCAGATGACCAACAAGAGTGAGTCCCAAGCCTAAAGGCTGATTTAAACCGTGTTCTAAATAAAAGCAATGGCACCCGATAGAAGGAATATTTTCTATATTAAAAGGAGTTTTTGTCCTAACCAACACCTTGTATTGATATATTAGAAACAGCATCTATTTCTCACCGGTGAACAACGGGAAAAACTGACAATGATCACCTCAGGTACACCACATGTGCTTTATTCAGTGTTAAATGCTAACAATGTGAGTTTGAATGCCATTTTACATGACATTTATTGCCATACTACGGAAAGCAGCAGCAGATAGTTCACCTCAGATCTTGAAAATAAAATAACTCGTTTCAAATTAAACTTTAGAACTGTGAAATAATGCAAACCAACACATACTGTATCAGTGATTCTGCATCTACATTTAATAATGTTAAAGAGGTTTAATATGTATTAATTAGATTATAAATCTTACCATTTTGTGAGTGAGTGCATATTCTGTGCTTCTTAATGGCTGTATTTAAATTTGTCGTGTTTCGCTTATCACAGCAAATCTTGTCACGTAGCGTTTGTAATATTTATATTATTTGCTAATTAATAGCCTCATGTGGAACTCTGAGTCTTCGTCTCATTTCGGAGACTGCTATTGTCCACCGGTGGTCACATTTCGGTCACTGTCACATACTTTGAGAACATTTCTGAATGAATGAATGAATGAAATACACTGTTTTCCAACAATGCAACCCGGGGTGCTGAAATATAATTGGTTAAAGTGGCATTGGGCGGATTTAAAGAACCAAAACAAATACAGCGTTCCGGCACGTAACAGACATTTTCAAAGCAGAATATCTGACTTTAGCATTGTTTTTCAAATAAACAAGAATGTTCACTTGGCATGTTTCTTAAATATCTGCAAACATATTATGGTATTTTTTTTTGCTTTAGAAGAGTCAAAAACTTACATTCAGCACCTTTAAGACAAGCAGGTGTGATCAAATCAATGCTAAATGACAGAATAGCTGCAAGGAGCGCACGATAGACAGAGAGAGACAGAAAGGTGGAAAAAAGGAAGTAACAGCTAGATCTCATGACACTTTGGGACCTTACAGACAAGTGTGTGGCTTTTCAAACCATGCCCAATCAAGTAAATTTACCACAGGTAGACTCCAATTTAAAGAACCAACCCAAGGATGATCAGTGGAAACAGGACCCGAGCTCAATTTTGAGTTCCATTGCAAAGGCTGTGAATACCTGTGTATGTGATTATTTCTTTTTTAAATAAATTTCAAACTTATGTTTAAAGAGATATGTGGAAAATGAAAATAATGAACTAGACTGAAAAGAAAAATCTAGAAACAAAAGCTAATTTAAGATAAAATACACAAACAATGTCATACAACTGCAGTATATTTAGCATTTTCTATTATTACTTCATTTATTTTAAATTGGGTGTGAATTTAAACAAGAAAATATGCCCCCTTAATATCTGCTTCATTTTTAAGCTCTTTGTTTACATTTTACATGATTAATCTCTACAGCGCTCTTAATTCCGTTCAACCAGAACAAAAGGTTCTAAAATAGAAGCTGCTTGAATACAATGACTTATTCACATTCTACAGTAATTTATCAGCTGGTCTGGTGCAGATAGAGCCACCGGAGATAGAAATGGGACCGGGCGGATTGCTCTCAAAGCCATTGTGGGTTTTGAAAATACATGCCCAAGGAAGAACAGGTAGCATGATAAGGAAATGAGCAATCGTTTCTCTCCATGTTGTTTTGTTGGAGCTAAATGAACTGGGATTTGGAGCAGGTCTCAGTCCCCCAAATCATACAAAGCCCCTCCAAAATGTGCAGTGTCCTCAAAGGGCAGTCGTGTGAAAGCACTTCAAGCGATGTTGTATAAAGGTCTGGGCGGAAAGCCAGTGCGTCTGTGTTTAACAGCCATAAGCATGTGTTTGCTTTGTGTCTATGGCCATGCAGCAGGTCTGGAGAAATCATTCACAGCTGTCTCTAATGGCCCAGAAGAGGATTTTGGCAGGTTAATAATCTGGCAGAATTTGTGGCCGACAAATTTCAGCACATGGAAAATAATACAAAAATATTCAATAAGAACACAATGGCCCGTCTGTGAGAGAAACGGCTGCATCAAATCAATCAGTCTTAATATGGGTCAAATAAATTACTCATGAATCACTGTATAATTGAGAGTAGCAACCTTATTAATCAATGGAATGAGATGGAATTGTGTAATGTTTGATGGCATAATAACTGAAATAAAGTCTCAATAATCCATTGCTCTACCAATGTCATGTAAATCTATGCAGTGTTTCTGCTCATTGTGACACTGCCCTCCCACTCTCTTTTTGCTTCTCTTTTAATAACGGAGGTCAAATTTATTGGGCCCTTGTAAATATATATCAATACTAACAATGAGATTTATAGTGTTGTTTTCAAAATCTCTACACATCTGAAATCTAGGTGTCATCTTCTCTAATAACGTCAAGCCCACATTACGTCCCTTGTTAAGACAGGGTTCATCCACCTCCACAACTCTGCACACCCACTTTGAAACTCGAAAGACATTGAAGCTGGTCTGGGCATTCATAACCTTTTAACCTCAACTATTGCAATTTTCTCTTGATTGGTCTCTACCTGCTAAAATCACTACTACAAATTCAACAGTGAGTGAAGTGTCGTGACTCACAACAAACAATCTGCCCACATCACCCTCATACTCTTTAAATTATATTCATTTTCCATCTCGTTTCATCTCAAGTATAAACACTCTTTACACTTTCTACAATATTTAAGTACATCACACTTTTTCAGTTTGTGCGCTCTCGAAACCCAGACTTAAAGGGATAGTTCACACAAAACTGTAATTTAGTCAGTTTACAAGATTTAGGTTGAATGGCCTTAGGGTCTATCTGTCACTTAAATGCAAGAATGCTACATATGATAATAGTAATGTTTAGAGAGCAAAACATTATGCTTTTGGGGCATTGCCTTTCAGGGTAATGTAGCTGTTTGTGAATGCTAACGGTCTGTAAAGTTTCTAAAACCAAAATGATAAATAGAGTTATTGTGTACCAAGAAAAAAAAAAAAAACCTGAGTTGTCAGTGATTCCAGTCTTACACAAGCTACACTGGTTTGTTGTATAAGTTTGCAAAATGCTACTGTAATATGATTCTTGGTAGTTGTGGGAAGAAGAAGACGGGGTCGGCGATTCAGGTAAGTAGTTTTTATTTTTCTTATTTCAAATAAGGACTCCAAGCCTGCTCTCCACCCATTGGGTGTTCGATCATGCTCTCCTTTCCACATATCCCCACCGCTCGCCTCAGGTCAGGGAGCCGTCCGGATTCTTGTGGAATTCTTGTAATGTGGGATTCTTCTACTACTCCCATTTTCAGCATGTTACTCAGTTCTTCCTAAATCACTTTTTTCTTGTGTTCAGGCAGGCGATACGGCTGGGTTCTAACGACCACACCCGGTTCGGTCTCGATGTGGTGCTAAATAATATTGGTACGACCGGGCAGGGGCGAGAACACGTCTGAATACTCACGTTAAAGATGCCGGATGTCGTGAGCTGGCTAGGTGAGAGTGTGAAGGCCGGTGCTCTCTGGCCCAAGGGCATCCTCATTTGTAACAAGTGTAGCCAGCGTCACCTCCTCCGGCTCCATCCACTGTTTTAACAAATTAATGTGATATTTCTGACGTGACTCACCCCTTTGCATACGTACCACTTCATAATAGAGATTACTGACTCGTCGTGTGACCACAAATGGCCCTTGCCACTTGGCGAGTAATTAAGAGCTGGAAGAAGGCAGAAGTACAAGGACTTTATCTCCCTGTGAAAATGTACGTAGTTTAGTGCCCCTGTCATAATGCCGGCATTGTTCATTCTGGACCTTAAGCAAATGCTCCGTAGAGAGCTGCCCCAGTGTGTGGAGTTTTGCTCTAAGGTCCAGAATATATTGAATTTAATTTTTACTGTTTGAAGGTCCATCCTCTCAAGCTTCTCAAACCAAATCCAGCACCCCTCTGGGCTGTCTGCCGTAGAGCCGCTTGAAGGGGGAATACCCCGTGGAGGCTTGTGGAACTTCCCACACAACGAACAACAAGGGCTCTAACCCCTTATCCAAATTTCTAGCGTCCTTGTGAACGAACTTACGGATCATGGATTTAAGCGTGCGATTAAATCGTTCCACCAGTCCATCTGTTTGTGGGTGATAGACACTGGTGTGAATCGTTTTAATGCCCAACAATCCGTAAAGTTTGTGCATTGTGCATGACATGAACGCGGTGCCTTGGTCGGTGAGGATCTCCTTGGGGATTCCCACTCAGGAAATTATCCGAAACAGAGCCTCCCCAACACTCTTTGCCGGGATGTTATGGAGCGCTACTGCTTCCTGGTATTGGGTTGCATAATCCACCAGAACTTATGCAAACAGATGCCCGTGTGCTGATCTCTCTAATGGCCCGATGAGATCTATACCAATTCTCTCGAAGGGGATCTCTATAATTGGTAGAGGGTGCAATGGCGCTTTTAGGGTGGCCGGTGGATTCACCAACTGACATTCACGGCACACAGCGCACCATCTGCTGACATCCCCGTGAATGCCTGGCCAAAAGAATCGGGCCATGAGGCGATTTAGTGTGGCCGCTTGACCCAAATCTCCGGCAATGAGATTAGAATGAGTCGCCTGGAAAAGCATTTCCTGACGGCTTTTTGGTACTAATAAATAGGGTTGTATCTTTTTTTGTCTGAGTGTCTTGGATCACTCGATACACCCTGTCATTAATGATAACAAAATATGGATAGGAGAGGGGCCTCCCCCTGAGTCAGTGCGTGATGGCATCACTTGGGATTCCCCCACCTGAGTGACCCGCCCCCTAGCCGGCAAATTTTTCTTCCAAGAGACACCCGTGCATAACACCCCTAATAACTTATTAAAACCAGGCCAATTGGTTCCCAAGATTAGCAGGTGTTTGAGGTGCGGATTAACCGCTAACTCTACGCTATGCTTTTGTCCCCTGAATTGGATTTCCATGGACGTTAGCGGGTAGTGAATTACATCCCTGTGCACACACCTCACCTAACCCGTGCGGCTCTTATCCAATGGCATGTTTTGCACCAGGCATTGGTGGATAGAGGTTTGGTTACAACCTGAGTCCACCAAGGCCTGATATGTACCCCCCTTAATACTCACAGGTATTTGTTATAGCCCGTTGCGACCGGGGGTGATGGCTGGCATGACGGGGAGGCGAATCAATGCACCCACCTCCATAGCGGAGCAGCTATCTGGTGCATGATCCCCACCCCCGCAACACCAACATGTTTGCCCAGACCTCCCCGCTGCACCTCCGGGGTCAGTTGGACAAACTGATTAAGCCAGAGAGAGACCTGGCGCTGCCTGGGAAGCCGCCAGGTGTCTAGACTTCACCTTTCCATCACGATATCCGCCCCACCGAAGCATGATGCACTGCGGATCCGTCCCAGTGTACCGCTTCCTAGGTGCCGGCGTGGGAACAGAGAGAGAGAGAAGAGGGTGTGAGGAGAGAGAGGTTGAATCGCGACCCTGGACCTCACCACCAGGTGATCCTCTGCCAGCTGCATGGCGGTCTCAAGATCTTCTGGAAGGTGGCACTGGACCCACTCCGATGTTTGGAAGGGGAGGCGGGCGATGAACTGCTCCAGCACCACCACTTGGGGAACGGTCCGGCCATCCTGCACCAGCCACCTGCGGCAGGCGTCATAGAGCTGCTGGTCGAACACAAAGGGCTGCTGGAGAATGGCTCGCTTGAGATCGACGTACTCCAGGAGATTCTGGGACGGTAACTGCTGTGTGGCGATCTGGACCGCGAGTGCCTGGATGAGTTTCTTTTACCAACCTTCCCTGCACACACAAACACAGACATTTGTCCATTTTATGGTTTTAACTCGCCCTAATTCAGTGTGGAATTCTTGACTATGAAATCGGAATAATAAATCTAAATAACTATAAAATCTGATGTGACTGACCCACATTTTCCAGAATCATTTGCCCCAACAGACAGCTTAAACCCACCATCACAGTTTATACATCACGTACAACTGGCTCTCTTTCACTGTTATCTCTCCCCACACCTCCATACAGTAACAATAACATAAGGCCATTTCACACAAATCCTACACACTGTTTTCCCAATGACACACCAGCATTTGTTTTATTGGCTTGGATACCACTTGCACAGATGAAGACAAATCTTCATAGCTTTTTGAGTTTGCTGAGGAATGACATATGACATCTGCCAACAGAGAGTCTGTGTACAGCTTACATTTGAAATGTTCTTGATTTTACACTGTTTCCATTTCAGCAGCCAAGAGAAACAAATCATTACAGTGACAAGAGAACACGGCTTAAGTACATTTATTTTCAAACATCTCATGCTTTGAGCGTGTATAAATATCCACAGGAAAAATTAATGCAGAAAAAAATTACACACTCTCAGCTGAATATTCTTTTACACATTAACTTGCTGATACAGGCACAGCAGATGTTTGTGGAGTGTCAAAATGCTCATATGTGTGCACACATTGATATAATGAGAACTAATAGAAGCATGCAAGTAATTTATGCAATATGGCTGCAACATATACTGACTGAGTTTATGGACACAAATCTTAACTATTGTTAACTGTAGAAACTGTTGAAAAAATCTTGTTTCCAAGGTTAGGTCATCAAAGCACCAGAATGGTTGTTATGGTGTTAGTACTGTAGTTTCTAACTGCCTCAAGGGTAATGTGAAAAAAGCCTACTGCAAGTGTTGATGATAAAAGATTTATTACTTTTGGATTACACAATTAAACTTTTTGGCAATTTCAGACAATAAAACTCATTATAAGTTATTCTGTGAACACTGTGGTGTGATCCAAGACAAATCTCAGGAAACTGATGCCTAGTTTGATATATTTTTGCCAAATAAAGACAAATACTTAGCAGTGTGTAACAGTTATGGACTTTGTTGTGGGGCCCAGTTTTTCTTTGTTCTGTTTCCTACCTTCATTTAGTTCACATGACCTGTCTGTCATTTAGTTTATCCTTATCACTCAAGCCCACCAGTTCTGTTTATTCATTGTCTTGTCTCATTTGGAGTATGTTTGATATTGTAGTTTGTTTTTGCCTTTTTTATCATTAAAATATATTTACTTCATCTCTGTCTCCAAGCACATGTGTAGAAATAGTACAGAACCATGATACAAAGGACACTGTGCCTTGTCCACACTCTCAGAAATAAAGGTAATTTATAAAGCTGTTACTGGAGCGGTACCTTTTCAAAAAGTACAGTTTTGTACTTTACAGCTGCACTTGTACCATTAAGGTTCACTTTTGTACCTTTCAAGTACTATGAGGTACAGATTTTTTAGGTATTAACATGTACCTTTAAGGACCTGTTAGGAAAACAAAAGCACCTTTTAAAAAAGCTACGACCCCAGTGTCAAATGTTGTACCTTTATTTCTGAGAGTGCAGTCTAGATGTCCACTATAGCTATTGTGACAAAGAGTCACATCTGGTATAGACATGGTGTAAAATTTCCACATGTTCATTTTATCATGTCGTTAGCATGTTTAGAATCTTTTTCATTAAGAGCTTTTATCATGTTATTGTTAAGTTTCTACTGTTTTAATATTCCCAGCATGTTTAGAAACCAGCATAATTTATGTTAGCATGTTTAGTTTTTAAGCAAATTTCTTAGCATATTTAACCATGTTATCATCTTGTTTCCATGGTTTTAACATATTGCTAACATGTTTTAGAAATTTGCTAGCAAACCTCACTTTAAAGTTTGAAGCTTGTGTATTATTGCTGTTTTTACTCGTATACACACTGGTGGACTATAACTTTGATTTTTGGACTGTTTTTAGAGTATATGACACATATCAGATAGAGGTTAAACGAAAGGGTTCAGAAGAACATGAACATGGTCAAAACATGGACCCATCGATATTCATTTATTTCAAATTCATAAGACTGAAGCAAACTTCATTTAATTTATTTCAGGACAAGATACATGACAAAGTTTCTACTGTAAGTATTAGTAAAAAAATAAGTATGAGTACGCCAAAAGCTATGCTGTGTTTAAAGGCACCACTAACAATACACGGAATAATTAAGTCTGCCAGGAGAGCCTGTGGTCATCTTTTGCAACATGTGCTTAAACATCTGAGTATAGACATTATGCAAATATTATGGTTACCCAATAACCTGTGAGCAAGCCAGGCAAAGAGAAGCCTGAGGAGGAAAAGGATTGAAAACAGCTTCTAGAATTTAAATGGCCTTCAAAATGAATTTGTTCCCCATACCAGCTGTGGGGCGACTCAAAAAACTTGCAGACTTCAGTATATATTTTTTTTTACATAAGCCTCATACATAAGAGTAAGTGAAAGTACATTTTGAAACAAAATATGCTGTCCTATTCATAGACACTACCAGTCAAACATACCAAATAAGCATATCAGAAGGGTCATGTGACACTTAAGACTGGAGAAATATGTTACAAATCCAGCTTAGCCATTAAAGCTGCAAACTATATTTAAAGGGAGTTATGTATAAATGAACACACTGTTGACGTAAATTAGCATGTCTCAAGCATGATTTTTGACTCTTATCATTTTGCTAGATGTTTACTCTGTAGCATGGTTTTCCACATGCTTAGAATGTTTCTAACTTAAATTAGCATGTTGCTAAAATTAATTACAATGTTTCTAGAAATAAATTACCATAATTCTAACATAAACGTCCATGCTGCTAACATAAATTAACACCACTAGCATGTTTCTAGCACAGGTAACATTGTTTACATGATTTAAAGGGACATTTGTCCAAAACAGAAAATTCTGTCATAATTTACTCCCTCTTTACTTGTGTCACACCCTCTGCTCGTTCCTGCAGTCCCAATCACCACTCTCACTCACCATCCACCACACACCACACCCGTGAACCCTCACCTGATTATTAATCATCCGCACCTGCAATCACCAACGCACTATATATACTCACCTCACTCACGGGCTGAAATCAAAGATGGATGGTTCTCCTCGTCTTCACTCCCAAATTCTCCTGTGCTCTTCCGTGGATGTTCTCCTCCTCCTGTGGATGCAAATACACCTGTTTAAGGGAAGTGACTATTCTTAAGGTGGTGTTTACAAAGTACTGAACTTATCAGCTGAACTGTTTGTGTGTGAGATCGCTCACCCTCCATAACGCCATTCACCTGCTTCACCTTGCTACTGTTGTTGCATCGCTTGAATAAATACCCTTGAAGTTTATCCTTCTTTGTCTTCCTTGTGTGACCGTGACTGGAAAACAACCACAGTTAAAGGAAACTAACGCCGCTCTGACCGGAGCATTGACCAGAGTCGCTGCGGATCCATTCGCCAGCATGGTAAACTCTCTCAGGCAAACCTTACCTGCTGCCCCTCTGAACGTTGGCTCTAACCCCGCTGTAATCACAAGCACGCCCCTCGCTCGGCAGATGAGCTACTCCGACGAGCCGAGTACCTTTAATGGTTTCCTCCTGCAATGCTCTCTCTACGTAGAGGCTAACACTCATCAGTTTCCCAATTAAATTTTTAAAATTGCTTTCATGATTTCACTTCTCACAGGATGAGCCCTCCAATGGGCGGATGCTCTCTGGAATGCCCGCAGTCCAGCGATTAGCCACCTATCAAACCTTCGTCAGTCACTTTAAAGAGGTGTTTGCGGTCTCACTCAGAGCACGATGAACTAATCACACTCCGTCAAGGTAACACCTCCATCCATGATTATACTCTGCGATTCTGAGCACTCGCCGTAAGTAGCGGTTGGAACCAAGTGGCCCTTCTAGCAGCCTACCGTAAAGGTCTAAAACCTAACATTCGTAAACAAATGGTCATTTACAATGACAGTGCCAATTTAGAGACTTTTATTAGGAAAGCCACCAGCGTTTCTCAACATCTTTCGGCCTGTACAACTTCTTCGTTTCCTGATCATGTTACCATCACCAGAATTTCTTCACCACCACAGGAGGAGGATGAACCCATGATAACTGACTTCTATTGTCTCGAAGCCTCGGAGTGAAAACAACGGATCAGAAACAGACTCTGCCTATATTGTGGGGAAACATCTCACCTCATCTCCGCCTGCCCTGTCCGCCCGCCTTGCCTAGTGGTGCGTAACGTTACTCTTACTCCTACAGTCTCTCACATTCCTCATATAAAAGCCCAAAATAGAATGGAGTACAGGAGAAATCCTTGGATGAAGCGCAGCCTGCAAGAACCACGGTCATCTTACTCCCCCTGCTGGTCAAACCTACCCTGAATTGTCTTCCTGTCCACGCTACCACCATTGAAAACACTTGCAGCTCCGCCTCTATCAGCATCCCGACAATCTACACTCCCTTCCTCGATGTCTTCAGCAAAGAACGAGCCACCCAATTACCCCCACATCGGTCCTGGGATTGTAGTATCGACCTGCTGCCAGATGCTAAATTATCACACGGAAGAATTTACCCTCTTTCCCGTCCTGAACATGAAGCTATGGAAAACTACATCAAAGAAGCTCTTCATTAGGGGTTCATCAGACCTTCCACTTCACTGGTTGCTTCGAGTTTCTTTTTTGTTGGAAAGAAGGATGGAGGTTTACAGCTGTGCATTGATTA
>CAIGQV010016735.1:23178535-23190989 GCA_903798115.1 Danio jaintianensis
GTGTGACCGTGACAACTTTTCACAAACATGTTTTGAGTTTTTTTTTTTTTTTTTTCTGTTTAAGCTATTTTGAGTAATGAAGTTTGCACTGCGCACTCGCGGTTTTTAAAATCTTTTTTTTGGTGCGTTAATCTTGTCAATATTATTCAAATGGATTCATAAACATTGGCATATATTATCCTCTGAGTCTTTAAATAATAAATTTCAATATCGTCCATTGTTTACCTTTGGAAGATCACATAATTAAGCGGACATGATGATTAACTCCGATGTAGTAAGAAATCCACCTTTTTACAGGGTTGTTTTCCATGTCGAATTGTGCCACATGTCAGAATTTAGTAAAATGTAAGGAATTTTTGAATCCAGTAACATAAAAATATAGAAATAAAAACCTGTATTACCTTTTCTACTCGTAATGTGGTCTACATGATAAATGTCCGTGCCAAAAGATATATATATATATATATATAGGGAAGTCATCACGTCAGTTGAAGTTGCAAATTAGTGAACATAAATCAAGTATACGACGACAAGATATAACTTCGGCAGTTGCAAGACACTTTATAGATTTTGGACATGACGTTAAACAATTAGAATGTATAGGAATTGAAGAAGTATTTCAGTCACATAGAGGAGGTAATCTAAATAAAAGATTATTGCAAAGAGAAGCGTTCTGGATTCATAGATTAAAATCACTTACACCAAGATGAATGAATGAGGAATTGGACCTTTCTGTGTTTCTTTAATAATCTGTTGTTTAGTGATAATATGTGAATCATGGACAGTGAACATGTGAAGTTATAAATAATGTGATAAAAGTGTACTTTTGATGTTTTGAACTGTCAGAGTTTTATTGTATTGATGTAGATATGAAAAAGTGAATGATGACAATTGATATGCTGTTTTCCTGTGAAGTGGTGTTTTTGTAAGTGAAGGTAAATATTCATATGAAGTTAATTTATAGTTTTTGAAATGAAAATGAGATAATTAATGATGTAGTGTGATTGATTGTGGGATAAAAAGGGGGTGGAGTGAAAAGATTGTGTCACACACTGAGGAAGGCATTGTGCCGAAACGTTTGTGTTTTTGTATCACCTGAAGAATGTAAAATAAAATAAAAACTATATTAAGCAATTAATTAATGAGTGCGAATCATGACCTTTTGTTTACGCTATTTTGAAAACATTTTTGAATATTTGTAATCATTGACTTAAATAGTATTTGTTTTTCCTACTATGGCAGCCAATGGTTACACCTTTCTAACATACTTCAAAATATCTTGAAGCTTATATAGGTTTGGTATGGAACTTATAAAGGTATGGAACCAATTGAGGCAGAGTAAATTTTCATTTTGAAGTGAACAAACCCTTTAACATGTTTCTATACTGTACATTTATTGCAAAATGATACATGTACAGTATAGAAACATGTTATAGGGTATGTTTTAGCATAATTTGACATGTTCTCATGATGCTAGCACTTTTGAATTTACATGTAGGCCTACATGTAGTTATCCACTGCTAGCAGTTGTAGTATATTTCAGTTTACTTAAATTGAAAAGTCTTATTTGAAAATGTAACAACATTTCAAAATGTTTTGTTTTGACTTTTGTTTTTTTGTTTTTAAGGAAAAAGGCTGTTAAACATTAGAAAGACAAACATGTTTGGTATTTTACAATACGATACAATAATTATATTTGTAGTGAGTTTTATTTTAGAAAAACTAGCTATAAGAATAAAGGCATAGCTTATAGGAATGGGCTTTTAATAGCCTGACCTTCAAAATTATTAGCTGCCAGCAAAGGAACATTTTTGTTCTCTTTTAAAATAAATTATATCATGACAGCTGAAATCAAGACTAAACTTTAATAACATACTGTATACTGAAAATGTATGCACCCAAGGTGACAGTTTCATTACAGGTATGCCAGAATTGTTAAGATTGTATGCTCAAAATGTAAATAGTACCATAGCTGTAGCTTTTATATTGTTAAACAATATGTATTGCTTGTATCAATAAATTAATATTTATAATGTGTATCTTAAGATATTGTTTTTTTTCCCTTAGGGTGCAGTTACTCTTGACTTTGAGCTTGTAAAAATAATTTCTTACACCCAGTGAATATGAACATCAGAATGTCATGCTCTAGAGTTTTGGGTTTTAATAAATAGCAATAAATATTTAAATAAAAAAAAAGTAAAATACCTGGGAGCCTTGCTGCATGGTTGTAGTTATGCTGCCAGGTATTTTATCTTTTTGATTTTAAGATTGTAAACCTTTGTTTAGAACTCAGTTAAGGACTTTAACAGTGCGTGTGCACAATTATTATTATTATTATTTTCAAGCTATGATGAGTTCGCCATGTTTAATTTTGAATCTCCTGCTTTTGTATGTATGACTCTTACACAAAAAATTGTACTGTGTCACGAAAAAAATGTAGATGATTAATTCACCCCAAAATGAAAATTTGTCATCATTTATTTATACCTTTTTCAAACTCTAAATGATTATGAATATTTGAATAATGGATATTTTTAAGAACAGTTTTGGGAGCCTTGAGTTATTAAAAAGAATTGTTTGTTCTTTTATCACTAAGGCAGTGGTGTCCAAAATCGGTCCTGGAGGGCCAGTGTCCTGCAGATTTTAGCTCCAACTTGCTTCAACACACCTGCATGGATGTTTCTATAATACCTAGTATAAGAGCTTGATTAGCTATCCCAGGTGTGTTTGGTTGGGGTTGGAACTAAACTTTGCAGGGCACCGGCCCTCCAGAACCGAGTTTGGACATCACTACTCTAAGGAGAAAGCTTTTCAGTTCAATTTTGTTTTTTTTAAACTAATTAATGAATGCATTTATTCATTCTAATTATTATTTTCAATGTTATTACATAGTCCTCATGGCTGAGTTGCTGTAATTCACAATTACTTCCACTGTGTGGAATACCACTAACAGTTGACCATGAAATATTTAGCAGTGGGAAAAATTTCATTAAGGGACTTGTTGCACAGGTGGCAACCCATTACAGTACAATGATTGAATTCTCCGAGCTCATGAGAGCAACAGATTCTTTCACAAGCATCTGTAGATTTAATCTGCATTCCTAATGCTTGATCATCTCATACACTTGTGACCATGGAAGTGATTGGAACATCTATAAGTCAATGATTTGGAGAGGTGTCCCAAAATGTTTGGCAATGTAGTGAACTGTCTATACACAAACATAAACATATCTAATGCAAACTGTTGTTTTTGTTACAGTAACAAAAGCATATTCAAAGAGTTGATTTTTTGAAAATAAATGTTATATAGTAAATGTGAAATTTATACATAAATAAATCCTACTCAACAATTTCACTTTTGGGTTTGAAGGAAGAAATTAGTTTTGTGAATAATCTACAAAACCAAGACAGCAAATAAATGAATACATTTTTACCATGTTCTAATCTTAATCCTGTTCAGTGACCTGTCCCATATTAACGAGTACAAAAGCCACACGTTCTTCCCCAACATCTCAGACATGGCACTGAGCAACTGCTGATTTTAAACCACTGCATCCCTGCAGGACATTAAGTGGTCTGCTGGAGTGAAATAGTTTTCTCGTCCTGTAGTGATGACTGTAGCACAAACATTCAAGTTCAATTAAGTTAGTTAAATGTACAGTTTTTTGCGGAAATACAAAAAGCATATTTTCAGATGTGTCTCAAATGACCCTTTTACCCACCGCACCCTTTTTGCAGATAAACATTCATAGCCTTCCAGTTTTACCATTTTAGATGTTGCAAAAACTTGAGTTTAGCATACATGTCGAGCAGAAACTCAACATATTTTGTGTTTTGTTTAAAATCAAAATATTCCATCAAATTCCCCCATCTTGTGAAAGCACCACCAATGTTTATCCTTTTTAAGTCAAGTCAAGTCAAGTTTATTTATATAGCGCTTTTCACAATGTAGATTGTGTCAAAGCAGCTTAACATAGTTCTAGTAAAGTACAGATTTCAGAGTTGAAGTTCAGTTTAGTTTAGTTCAGTGTGGTTGAAATTTCACTGCTGAAAGTTCAAACACTGTAGAGCAAATCCACCGAAGCACAGCTCCACAAGTCCCGATCCGAGCAAGCCAGTGGCAACAGTGGCGAGGAAAAAAAACTTCACCAATTGACGAAGTGAAGGGAAAAAAAAACCTCGAGAGAAACTAGGCTCTGTTAGGCACGACCATTTTTCATCTGGCCAAACTTCCTGTTCAGAGCTCCAGTCTAGGCGCTGGAGGCTGAAGAAGCTGGACGTCCATCGTGGAGAAGCTGCAGGTGTGAGTAGGGCAAAGGGAGGCGGTCAGGTTGGCCCGCAGGATCAATGTGGGGACTCGTTTATCACAGTGGTCATTCAGGAATCAGTCTCATGCACTCCATTTCTCCATGACGACCACAGCATCAGCTCGGGATATGACCTGGTCCAGGATTATGGATGCCTTGGGATCATCTCTTCACAGGTCTTGGATCGCATCAATGGCGATGCATAGTCTCTAGGGACCTCGGAATGAGTATCCCCAGGTGGAAATAGAGAATAAAGAAAATAATTAGCGTAGCTGCTGTTCATAGTGTATTTAAACGAGATGCAAAAATGGAGTGTTATAGATGAAAATAGCAGTTAAATAAACAAACATAGAAACAAACATGTAAAGCATATGAGAGTTTCTAACACAATGTCTGGTATATTGAGGAGTGTGTCCTACAGGTGATGTCGAGCCAGCTCACCTGTGTGGAGCACATTCATAATACATACTGTTATGCGATGCATTGAGTGTATGCTTTACTAAGAAGATAGGTCTTTGATCTAGTTTTGAACTGAGAGAGTATGAACTGAGAGAGTCTGAGCCTCGGACATTATCAGGAAGGCTATTCCAGAGTTTAGGAGCCATAAATGAGAAGGCTCGACCACCTTTACTCGACTTTGCTATTCTAGGTACTACCAGAAGCCCTGAGTTTTGAGATCTTAAAGAGCGGGTTGGATTGTAGCGAGACAGAAGGTTGGTTAGATAAACAGGAGCTAGATTATTTAAAGCTTTCTAGGTAAGAAGCAATATTTTATAATCAATACGGAACTTGCAGGCAGCCAGTGTAAGGAGGATAAAATTGGGGTGATATGATCATATTTTCTAGACCTGGTAAGAATTCTGGCAGCTGCATTTTGTACTAGCTGAAGTTTATTAATAGAGGATGCTGGACAACCAGCGAACAGAGCATTACAGTAATCCAGCCTAAAAGTCATGAAAGCATGAACTAGCTTTTCTGCATCTGAGATGGATAGCATACTTCGTAACTTAGCGATATTTCTCAGATAAAAGAAGGCGGTTTTTGTGACATGGGAGATATGATTTTCAAAAGTTAAATTGCTGTCTAGTATAACACCCAGATCTTTTACAGTAGAGCTAATGCTAACCTTGTGTCCTTCTAATTGCAGGTCGAGTTGTGAGATCTGCTGTGTACAGGATTTAGGCCCAATAAGTAATAATTCTGTTCTGACGACAGCTCCGATGCTCTCGCCAGCACTCAGGATACCTTAGCAGAAACATCCTTAACACGAGCACCGGGAAAGCATCTAAAAAAATCTAAGCACCCATGTATTCTACTTCATATTCTGTTAGTCAGTTGGAAACTTGCAAAAGATTGCACACTAGATGGTTTTCAAATCTTAACAATTCTAAAACCTTGGGAGATGACAGACAAACACATAATGACGGTTCAGCCAGACCACAAAAAAAAAAAAAAAAAACACCTGCCAATTGTAGTAACCATTTTCTAGTACCAATTCCAAATGCATGAGATCTCACAGAAACTTAATCTTTGTCAGTTGGTGTGCAAACTAGTGTAAGTGTAGACTAAGACTTCATAGGGAGCAGTAAAGTACACAATTGAAGGTGCGTTTACATGGAGCATTTCAATTAGTTTAAAAGTGTAATCTGAATGAAACGGCTCCATACAAACACCTCAATTGGAATAAAAATACTCAAAACGAATGAAACTGCAATCAGTTTAAGAGGGGTGGCATAAGCCTTTTTATACACTTAAAATAAATGTTCTACCATGTAAACATGTTAAAATGGTTACTTTGCTTATACATTACAATTTGCTACAACAATTATTCCAACACAGCTCAAAATAGCACATATACAGCTATTAGTGGCAGTGATGAATTTCATAAATATAGAATATGGGTCATACAGATGTGTGCAATAAGGTGAGCTGCATAATTTCTCATCCTCTCTCTCTCTCTCTCTCTCTCTCACACTCACACACACACGCACGCACGCACGCACAACTGCCTTCCTTTTAAAAGCGCATATCAAGCTTTACAACTCATTATCAACAGCAGCAATCTTTCATAGGTTACTGATGTCCAGATGTTTTTCTTCATTTTGAAGATGTTTTAGAAGTTTATCAGGATGTTTACAGTATGAAGTGCAGAGTGGAAGATAAGCCAGATAGTGAAACATTGTTTATTTTGATTTAGAATCGTTTTGACTGAAAGTGGGCATGCAAATGGAAAAGATAATGTCTCATGTTAACACTTCAACTAATCCTAATTAGAATGGTTTTAATCTGAATGACAAAGTGTACATACAACCGACTTAACTAATATGCTGGAAATATATACATATATACCTGGAGATACTCCATACTTAAATATGCCACATGTTTGCTTTCTTTTCTTTTTTTTTTCCACAGAAGCATTTGAAGCATTGAAGCATTTACATGCAGGGTAAAATCTGGGTTATGGGAAAAAATGTAGTTGTGCTGATTAGTTTATGTCTCAGTTTTTTTTTGAATATAATGTTTACATGACCACACACATTGTTTGCTTATTGCATGATTGGTTTAGGAACGTACATGTAAACACACTAACCCCCCCCAAAAAGAAACATTTAAGATTTTTTTTTTTTTACAAAAACATTTGCAGTTTTCGTGCCATTGTTCTATTGGCTAAAATTAAAGCGCCTGCTGATAAATTAATAACAAATGTCTATTTGGATTGCCTGTGCTCCTGTCTTTTCACTGTTATCCAAGGGTTTCTCTTCCCAGTAGAAGCATCAGAAAGAGTGCTGAAGATCTGGCTTACTGTCAGGGATATCACTGAAGAATAGGGATTTCAACCTGTCGGGCAGGCAAGGCTTTGGCTTCTGTTTCCTCCCTGCTGTGATGTTTGTTTGGAAGTCCTTCGGCACTTGTAACCAAACAATCTGAGCATTGTATGAGCCATTTAATTTCCTGTCTAGATGCTCGATATAAACAAAACATGCTCACTATGTATCAGGAATCCATCTATCAGGTTGAAAGCAGTAAATGACTAGACAGTTCAATAGGAACGAGAGAGAGGAAATGAATCTTAAGCTTTAGGAATCCATTACATTATTCTCAGCCACATTCCCACAGATTCCAATAAAAGTCTCCCATTTATTCATGAGGATGGACTGACTGCCCCAGATATATCCTTAAGCTCTGGGTTTTAAGGGGGTTGTCATGGTTGGGTTAACACTGAACTGATTCTCAATCCAAAATGCATGAGTGGGTACATTTTCAGGAATCTGAACATGACATGCTGCGCTAGGAGTGATTAAGGTCTCTGCTCCTGTATATATCCCTAAAATGCTTGCTTTATCATTGGTTTCTATATAAATAAATCATTTGGCTTCTAATATCATAAAAAAACTGAGCATTACTACCTTCTTTACAAATAACTTGCAATATTACTTATAAGTCAACAGAACATTTTAACAATAGCATTTTTATATTTAAAAATAAAATACCTGTGCTATTGTGGCCAAACGTCTTACTGGTGAATGGAACAATGTTTGTGTTCCTGTGTTACTATAATACACAGTTATTAATATCTAATTAATATATTATTATTATACATATACAGTTTATTTTTGAATGTTATTTATTTGATTACATTACTGACACACCAATTTTCAGTTTTAAATAGATTTTAAATCTATCGTCAGCCATAGTGAAAGCTTTAAATACTTCATGAGTTTACCTTATTGAAAGATAGGATTATTATATAAATATATATAAAGCTTTGTACCTTGTGTCTGAGGCCCAGAAAGTGTCGGTCTTCAATGGCAGATTGCTGTAGGAAGAATCTTCCTCTCAGGATGAATATCTCATCTGCTCAGGCCCTGTGTCAGCACTGCTGTTTTGTAGTCTGCTCACAGCATGAACACAGTCCAATAAAGAACATCTTATCAGAAACTGAGATGGATGGATGGATGAATGGACGTGAAGGGTTTGTAATATATCAGTTCACATTAAAACTTCTCACAACATGTCCAGCAGGATTTCTAAAGGGAGAATCATTGTCACACAACAGAGAAATTTACATACTTTTCTGGTCACTCCCCCCCACCCCCCCTCTCTGTTTTCAGATGTACACACACACAGACACATTAATTTTCACATAAAATTAAAGCACATTTCACAGAAGCTTTGGATACATATGAGGGGACACAGGCCATAATTCATTCTAGCACTCTTACACACTCACATTTTCCTTTCACATGCACACATTTTTATTCACATTTTTCCTTCACACACACACAATTTCACTCTTACAAACTTGCATTCTTCACATACATTTCCACTCTCAAACACATACATACTGCAAACATACACTTATTTTTGCTTTCACATTCATATATTTTAACACGTGTTTGTATGATTTTGCTAACATTCATATATTTTAACATATGCACTCTTCCATTTTGCTCTCATATTCACACATTTTAATCCACGCATTATTACATTTTGCTTGAATATTTTCTGCTTATGCAGAATTTAGAACTTATTCAGAATCAAAAAAAATCAGAAAGAGCTTTATTTGTCAGGTGTCTGTGTTGTGTTCCATGTGCTCCATGTTTATGTCATGTGATTACTTTGTTCTGTTTTCCCGCTGTTTTCTATGATCATGAGTTCCACCTGCTGTCACCCCTGTTTGTGATTTGTGTAATCATGTCTTGTGTATTTAAGTCTTGTGTTTTATTCAATCCAGCGTCTGGTATTGTATTGCCACACTCTCTTTCCAGCGTTTGATGGGTCTTGTTCCAGTTCCTGTTATGAGTGTTAATATTGTAAATAAATACATGTTTTGATAATTCCTGTGATCCAGTGCGTCTCTTTATAGAGTAAGCATGACAGAATACCGGACGCATACAGAAAAGTTGTGGCGTGTTTTTCCCCCGTTTTTATTTTTATAGTTCTTTTGCCCCCAGTGTTTTCTTTTCTTTCCCTCGTGTTCCCATGGACCCAATATACCACCCCGAGTTCCTGCTCCTTCTACTGGAGCAGGGAGAACTGAGCCTTGAGGACCATACCAGACTGTTCCTGGCCATTGCTAATAACACCAGCTATCCGGGCGACGTCTGCGGTTTCTTCAACACCAGCCTGAACACCTCATGCAGAGCACTGTCATCCGAAGATGGTCCTCGAGGCAATTTCGCCACATATGTAGAGTGGACACTGGCGAGGAATGGATCATCGTTCACCATCTGTGAAGAGGAAGACCTCGCCAGTGCCACTCCAGGCCCAGTGACCAGCCAAACAACACCCATCTGCAGGGAGCGCTTGCCAGAGCGCACTGCAGACGGAGAGCCACCCGTGGTGTACAAGCCATCGCCATCAGGAGCAACAGAGCTGAACACCACCGAAGAGGAGGAGCTCAACAGTCCATCTGACCAGGTGTGTGAGCCGGAAACATTGCCCATCGTAGAAGTGCTGGTGGACGTTGATGGACCAATCGAGGGTCCCGCCCACCTCCCCATTGCTGAGGGTGAGCTAAAACTGGACACTGCAGTGCTGCTCATAGACTTCTGGAGCGAAGTCACCCCTCCCCCGCTGTCTCCTCAGATTCCAGTGTCAAGCCAACTGTTCCCAGACAGTCTCCCAGCCCCGTTGTTCCCCGAAGATGTGAGCTCCAGGGTCATGAGCAGCACCCCACCCAACCCATACTCTCCTCCTCTGCATATGACAGATCATGCAGCCAGTCAGCCAACTCCCGTCCCTCTACTGTCAGCCCTCAAGCTCCAGGAGGGGAGGTCTTGTTGTGAGCCTGTCTCCCAGCTACGACGTCTGGAGGATGTCACCCGGCGTCGTCATCGCCGGCCTCCGAGCTGTGGACTCTGCCTTGGCCCTTTGACCCTAAGGCTCCGCGTTGGCTCACTCCTCCCTTGTCTCCTCCGTGGACCATCAGCCTACCAGGTGCTCTCATCCCTCCGGCTCCGCCTTGGTCAGTCGTGCCTGCGCCTCTGGACTCCACTCCTCTGGCTGCGCCTCATCGCTCCGTCCTACCGGCTGCGTTGAGCTCCTCCTTCCCTCTAGCTAAGCCTTGGTCCTCTGTCGCTCTGGCTCTGCTGCGGGCTTCCGGACCCCAGTCGTCGCCTCGCTCGGGTGAGCCATGTGCTCCACCCTGGCTCTTTGGGACCTCGCAGTCACCTTCGCCCTACGGCTCTCCGTCTCCTCCTTGGGCTCCACCTCCATCAGCTGCGTCTCCCTCAGTCGGCCCCCTGGAGTCGGCGGCCACTCCTCCTCCATGGCTCCTCCCTCCCTCGACTCCGCCCTGGGCCATCCTCCTGGCTGTGTCCTGGGTCTTCTGACTCCTGCTCCACCTCTCCTTCTGGTTTCTCCCTCCCGTGTCTCCTCCTTGACTCCTCGTTCTCCTGTTTGTCTCCTGGCTCCTCCCTCCTAGGACTCCTCCCTCCCCCTCCCGCCCTCCTGTGTCTTGTACATGTTGTGTTGAAGGCGTGAGGATGCGCCTTCAAAAGGGGGGGGGGTAATGTCAGGTGTCTGTGTTGTGTTCCATGTGCTCCATGTTTGTCATGTGATTCCTTTGTTCTGTTTTCTAGTTCCACCTGCTGTGTCA
Source organism: Danio jaintianensis (assembly GCA_903798115.1). Classification (NCBI taxonomy): domain Eukaryota; kingdom Metazoa; phylum Chordata; class Actinopteri; order Cypriniformes; family Danionidae; genus Danio; species Danio jaintianensis. Next base: position 23,189,444 of record CAIGQV010016735.1, read on the forward strand.
CCCCTGTTTGTGATTTGTATATTCATGTCCTGTGTATTAAAAGCCGGGGTCACACTGGACTTTTCTCCCCATAGACTTCCATTCATATGCACGCAAATGCGTCAGACCGGAAACGGATGCGCAAACTCCTGTGTTTTGTTCAGTCCAGCGTCCGGTATTGTATTGCCACTCTCCCTCTCCAGCGTTTGATGGTTCATGTTGTGAGTGTTAATATTGTAAATAAATACGTGTTTTGATAATTCCTGTGATCCAGTGCGTCTCTTTATAGAGTGAAAGCGTGACATTATTGCCGGTAAGTTTACACATACAAAGAATTTGTTTTTGTGAAAAAAGCTTTCACAGTGCAACAGAATGACAGGACAAAAACACGGATAATAAAGGAATAAAAAATAGAGAATAAAAATATACAAACTGACAAATATATGTACAGGCTTATTTATTATATAAACACAAATGTTATATTATTAATAATAATTGCATGTACGAATTAAATGCATGCATGCCTGAAAAAGATATGTGTATTTAAGACAAGAATATATGTATGTGTGAGAGAGTATAGTGGAAATAGAAGATAGAAGGGTTTGAAGGGAATAGAAGGTTTGGCGCGATCAGTGTCACGTTCAGAAAATGTCCTTATCAGCATGGCTGAGGTAGATGAGCGGACCACAGTTGGACTTCTGCAGGATATTGGAGTTTTAAGAAATAATTTATCATCTTCTGAAATGGTTTCAACTTTGGCTTCATCACTTGAGTGACCCAGGACAAGCTCACCAGCAAATTATCTCACAGAACCCTGAAGAGTTTTATGGTTTTTGTTCAAACTTAACTGTACTGATAAAGTTAAAGCAGATACTACTAAACTTGATTATTTATCCACAGCCTACTTATTTCATGTTCAAAAATAGCCAGATTGAGTAGTAGCATAAAACATGCTAATTGGAAACAGAGTATGAGTTGGCTGATGATTGCTGAATGTCAGCCAGACACGCCTCATGGATGCTCTGACTGGCACTGATGTGCCACACTGTTTGACACCATGACCCAGTCTGAAGGCTAAGCCCACTCTGCTCACTTAATCAAAGTTGGATGCATTTAATATGCTGGGACAGAATGAATATCATTTCTAGTGAGCTTTTAACTTAAACCCTATTAGGCAATTAAGCATGGCTAATAACAAGCAAATGCCCAGTGCGTTAGTCAGCAGCAGAAGAGGAAAACGATGATTACATTTTTTTAAATGCTCTTAAAAAAGGAGTGATGGAGAGAATATAATTAAGGGTGGAATTGGCAGTGAGAAAAGAAATGAGAATGACTGGAAAAACAAGCCTTATCAGTTCAACTGTATATACTTCAGTACTGAATAATGTAATGCACTAAATGTCAATATAGCATAAGATATTTTTACATACTGCACACATGTACATGGAAGCTAGGGATGTACAATTATTGATAATATTAATATTATAATATTAGTCTCTTATGGAGACTGCCCCCCTTGGGGTTAGAGTGTTGGACTCGTGATCCGAAGGTTGCTGGTTCGATACTC
>CAIGQV010016735.1:23201450-23237184 GCA_903798115.1 Danio jaintianensis
TATATATATATATATATATACACACACAAAAATATAGCCCTGCATGCTGAAATTCTTCCAAATTGTATTACAGTCTTGGCAGTAAACTTTTATTACAAATTTAATTACTGTGGTCTCAAACTCTTTCATGGCCCCTTCTTGCTGTTAAAAGAAAAGAGTAAAATCATATACCAACACTGCTGGGACAAATGCATATATTTAAAGTGACACATAGATGGCTAATGATTTCATTAGCCAGCTCTAGCAGCAAAACAACATAAAAAAATACAGTGCCAGTTGCTTATAATTTGATCACTTCAGTGTTACAAAACAACATGAAAAATAATGTGGAACTAGGGTCACAGAGGAAGTATTTACTCAGATAACAACTGTTCAAGTAGGGGAGACCCGGAAAGGGAAAAGTTTCTTCATTATCTAATTTGGCCAACCACGATTGTGCATAATCTTTGTTGCTTTGGTTAAACAGTGCATGCCAAGTACTACCAAAAAATAAGCCAAATACAATTTTTAGTAGCTGCTTTAAGGTTTGAAGTTAAAAGGGATGATTCACTCAAATGATTTTCATTATCAGTAGCTAACATCATTTTAAGCCAAAACCAAAAAATACCAGTGGCTCCTAACAATTCATTTAAGTGCTATGAAACAAAATAATTGGTCGACTAATGTACTGTATAATGACGAATGGTTTTCATCAGTCAAAAATAAATTGAAAATAAATGTATTCTATGAATTCTTTTGTGCCTTTTGGGCAAATCATCATGCACATTTTTTGGCCCTGGTGCTCTTTCATAACATAGTGATTTAGGAGAATACATATTCCTGTTTAATAGGCCAACATTGGTAGTGCTATGCTATTTGGATGATTCCATTAATGATTGGGGTTAATGATCCCTTTTAATACAAATTAAGAAATTTGAGTAAAATGTCATTCATGGGGCTAAAGAAAAAAAAATACCCTGAATCAACAAATGATAATTGTCCGTACAGTAGTCACAAAACATTGGTTATACTGGTCCATAACAGATTATGGCAATGAAAAAACAAATGCAGCAACTGGCCCAGAAAACAAATTCTCAGCACTGCTATAGCTTTGCTGACAAAAAGATTCTTAATTAATTAATTAATAAAAGCAGCGAATAGTAATTAAGAGGAGTATATGTTCAAACAAGACCTAGAAGCAAACCATTTTTATTCTGTTAGTCATGCAAATCTTTAAATACAAACTTCCACTATGCATTTTTAAAGTTTAATAATAATAATAATAATAATAATAATAGGGTGGCACGGTGGCACAGTGGGTAGCGCTGTCGCCTCACAGCAAGAAGGTCGCTGGTTCAAGCCTCGGCTGGGTCAGTTGGCATTTCTGTGTGGAGTTTGTGTGTTCTCCCCGTGTTCGTGTTGGTTTCCTCCAGGTACTCCGGTTTCCCCCACAAGTCCAAAGACATGAGCTATAGCTGAATTGGGTAAGCTAAAATTGTCCGTAGTGTATGTGTGTGAATGAGAGTGTATGGATGAAAGGGCATCCGCTGCGTAAAACATATGCTGGATAAGTTGGTGGTTCATTCCGCTGTAGTGACCCCTGATTAATAAAGGGACTAAGCTGAAAAGAAAATGAATGATTGAATGAATGAATAAATGAATGAATAATAATAATAATAATAATAATAATAATAATAATAATAATAATAATAATAATTTAGAAGGTTATGCACTGTCACATTCATGGTTGTGTCGGACAGTCTTATTAACAACAGTATCTCTCTTGTGACAGATCAAAACAAGCACCACACATTATTTACAAACATTCTAAGAGACAAGTAAGGGAAAAAACTAAAAAAAACATGACATTGGCTAATTTTACAATTCTGAGGCCTATACCATGAGGTCAGTTAAGCTAACTACCCAAATAAGTTTCTGCCACACCAGGTTTTCCGGCAAAGTGAATGTGGCTCTGATTTTTTTAATCACTTTAAAATTGATGCTCTAGTGAGAACTGAATAATTTGGTGGGGACTGAATTTGGTCATAATCTTGACAAAAGTATGTTCTACTACTACTCTAAAGTTCTATCATGACAAGCTGAGTATTGTTGTGGAGCAAGTATAGATTTGTGGCCATCAAAGACATGCAAATAAAAATGAAATTACCTGTATAAAATCTGTACAGGTGATACTTTGTAATGTGGAAGTTTTCTAAAAGCACACTACAAACCACTACACCAAACACAGGCCGAGAATTTGAATGTTAAGCAGAAAACCCATTGGCTGATGATTTACCAGGAACCAATCAGCTGTGCCTTGTAGATGATGATGCGATTGCTTGCAGACTGAGTTAATAACCAACCAACTTGCACCATTTAGAGTTAAATGACAGAGCTTTGTATTTAAAAACAGTAATATTCATGCTTTTCTTACCTAAAGGTTTTGTCTTGTTTCTAGTCCACATATCTACAAATTCTTAAATCAAGAAGCATTTTCTAGACAAGTAAAACATATTGTCTTGTTTTGAGAAATAATGTGTCAATTTAGTGAGTTTTCCTCATCTGCCAATGAGGTAAGAAAAAATTCTTGTTTTCAATTTCAAATAAAATTATTTTGCTTGTTTTAGGGAAAAACTCACTTAATTTTGGCATATTATTTCTTAAATCAAGACTAGTTTTGCTTGTCTAGAAAATGCTTCTTGATGTGAGAATATTTAGATATTAAGACTAGAAACAAGACAAAAAAATCTAACTAAGAAAAGCATTTTTTGCAGACATCAATATGTGAAACATTATTAGAATAATTAAATTAAGTTAAATGTAAAACAACTGTGCTCTAAATATATTCTAAAATATAATTTATTCCTGCTTTGTAAAAACTAAATTTTTAAGCAGTCTTTACTTCAGTCCATGTCACAGGGTCATTCAGAATGGATGCCAATTAACAATGCTGGAAAAAAGTTGAAAACTCCTGAATATTTTAGTTTAAAATATGATACACTTCTTTTCCTGATTCTTTGATTGAAAAAAGAAAAAAACATTTTTGGAAATAGTTTTGCAACATTATAAATGTTACAAAAGATTACATAAAACTGAACACTTCACTTTTTTATTTCCTGCTTCAACGTGAGGTAAACACATTAATATATGCATTATACACAAAAGATTCAGATTTTTAGATGTGCTATTGAAAATTACAATCACACATTACTTTAAATAAGATCATTTTAGATACATACAGCATACACTAATATGCATTCAGTGCCAAATTATCAAATGCTCATTTATACCAAGAGCTGTAAGGAGAAAGCCTGCCATGGGCAAATACATCTATGAAGTGCATAAATTCACACAGAGGAAAGGATGTTTCTGTATTGTGATGTGTTTTAAAATCTATACATGCAAAAAAGCACCAATTTACATATTTTCAAGAGTGCTAATATGAGTCATACAGAAAAAAAAGATTGACATTTATTAGTAGAAGAGATCAGAGATCTTATATTTTTGTATTTATCAACAGTCCACTTTGTTCATCTTGAAATATTGTGCTTTGAGTGTATTGTAAAATGCTGAGCCTATAAAACTGGTGAGCAGTGTCTTTGTAACAGGCCTGGCCATTGACTGCTTTATAGGTCTGAAAAGGTGTTTTAAATCCAACTCTGGCAGGAGGCAGAAAAAAACACCCTAGAAGAAGAATCAGTATGAGAAATTTTGGAAGAATCAGCATTGTGGATCTGGAAATTGTTTGCAAGCCAGATATAGGCAGACTGCTGTGAAGTAGCACCACTAATGGATTGCTTTTGTTTATACATATTGCAGTGATCTTATTTTTATTAATAACCTCTATTTTCTGGAGACAGTGGTTTCCAGTCCAGGTCTGGGAGAGGAATAGAAATAGAAATAGAAGTATTTCTAAACTGGTAATTCTTCCACCTTCTATTGATGTTATGTTAAAACCAATAAATACTGATGGAATGAGTCACAAAATGCACTAGAAAACATTACAATATGCTGGTTTTAAATGTTAAAAGTTGATTGTTATGTTTTTAATGGTATGTATGTATTGTAAATCATTAAAACTTTTGGAGAGGGGTCTGGATGCAGACCTGGTACAGATGCAATCTGAGCTGCATGCAATGTTTTTTAATAGGTCCACCCCTAACCCTACCCCTTACTGCGAGATGCAATCTCAGCTTGCATTATAAAGGCTGCATCCATTTATTTATTTATGTATTTATGTATTTAAAACTAAGTAAAAAATTATGCTGGAGGTATTTTTGTAAATTATTTTGTATTTAACAGAGATGGCTGAGAGGTTGAGACATTATATTCTAAATCTAAAGGGGTTTCCCTGTGCAGATTAGAATCCTCAGAGCGGTGCTGCAGCTGTCCAGGATACTTTCATTGAGCTTTCACTTCACATGAACTACATGCTGCATTCAAGTCATGTCAGAAATATCATTTTTGTGAGTTGAATGCATATGATCATGTACCCTGGCAAACTCTGGATTTCCCTTAAGCTCTGAATTTCTGAGTTGAGGGCTGGTACATGAGAAAACGTGTTGAATGCAATGGATGTTTTCCCCCTTTCATCCTGTGATTCCCTCGAGTGGACAATATTAGTGCAACGAGTTGTCAAAAGACAAAATTTCAGTCTCTTCCTAATCCTCTTTGCTGATTCTCATAAAATCTTGAATGTGTCATCTACAGAGATAAAGAATTTAAATTCAAAACACTTATCAAGCTACATCTTTTAACCCATTCAATGAATTCAATTTTGTTTTTGATAACCTGTTCTCTTCACATGATCTGAATAATATGTGGACCTAACGTGCTGGAATAAAGTTATTAATGAAATCATAGAGGTAAAAGAGCTTTGCTTCTAGTCTGTGTGGTTGCTAAGCCTAGTTTACACTACATGATTTTAAACATCGGCAGATCGCTGTGCCGTTCACACTACATGACTTGATTTTGTGTCTTTAAATCGCTGTGGTGTTCATACTACGCGACACTACGTAAGTGAGCGGGGGGGGGGGGGGGGGGGGGGGTCACACACTACATGATCTGACAACAACTCATTCCCTCAGCAGCTCAGTCAAGCTACCAATCCACAGCCAATGAAATGTTGAGGGAGGATCCTAAATATCTTGTGTATTTCTTTCTAACATTGTCATTTTTTTTTAAATTACAAAACCGAAAAGAACTGAGCATTTCTACCTTTAATTACCATATAGGTCAAAATGACTGCATGCATGTCTGCTACTTTTCGCCGTGACGTTAAATATGTGTGCCTTTATTTGCCTAGCAACTTCCTGCTAACATAAACATAACTTTCTGATAGCAAAAACATAAATTTACTTCAGATATATCTTTCAAAACACCATATTCTGTGCCACGAAATAGCTCCTGTTTGAAAGTGAAAATGAAAGCGAGGCCGAGACCTTTGTGGGTGTTCTACTGTCTTAACTACATATTTATAGGTTGTATTACCAAAAAGATAATATTTTTAGGGTAATGATGTCATAAAATATGATGACAGACATTCAAAGCTTAATTTTAATATCTCAATAGAAGCTTTGAATGTAAATATGACGTCTTATATGAGAACGGTCAGAATGAATGCTATGGTAATACTAATAGTTATAGAATTCTAGTTCCACTGTTAATATAGCCTACTCTCGTGTCCTTGTTAACGCAGAATGAAGCGAGTGCATCGATGCCCATTCTGGCCAATCACAGACGTTTCTGTTGAGCTCCTGAGCACACAGCCATTCAGCTCATGCTGATATGCTCTCTCATTGGCTGCAGCTGGTCACTACATCTGACCACACGTGGGGTCGAGTCAGCAACTGCTCTGGAATTTTCAGCATGCTAGATATTGGATTTCCGTCTGCAAGGATTTTTGTACACTACAGGATTTTAAGCCCGATTTGAAAGTTAACAAGCTCGCCGACAGATCAGGCTGTGATCGGGGAAAATCTGCGGGTGCTCAGCAGTCTTTATGTGTGAACTACTGAACAACGCATCAAGTTAACAAGTTAAAACAAGTTAAAAACCCAATACAGAAAAAACAATGTAAAACCAGCTCACCATATTGTTAATTTAAAGCTTGACGAAAAAGATGTGTTTTTTTTTTTTAAATTCAACTGATCCCAGTTCTCAGTGCTAGAGGGAGAGAGTTCCAGAGCCTTAACCACAACACAGAAGACACGATCACCTTTATGGGAATGACTAAAAGGTCTTTGCCAGAAAACCTTAGAGACCGGCCACAGGAGGGACTATGTAAAAGATCTTGAATATAGAGGAGGGCCTGACCGTGCAGAGCTCTATATATGTAATTACCAGAATCTTAAAATTGTGTGTGGGTGTGTGCTTCTTCTCTGTGTGTGTGCTTCTTCTCAGTGTGAGAATCTTTTCAGTGTGTGTGCACCTGAGAAGACCATCCTACCAAATTTGGTGCTTTTAGGACATAGGGCTGGCTGGACACATTTAAGAAAGAAGAGGACAAGAATGAAGAAGAAAATGTACACAAATACTAGGGTTTTGTCACCCTCTGTTCTTGGACCCCATAAAATTAAAAATAAAATAAATTAATTAAAATCACAAACATCTAATTGGTTTGGTGAAGCTGGACCAATACGATGCAATACATTAAATCTGCAACACATACAAGTTTTAGTAAAACAGAGGGTGGCTTCCAAAATTGCTATATGATTAAGTTGACTTTTGTAGAATAAATTAGCACCTTTACAGGGTATTAAATGCACCTAAATGTGTCATTATTATAAAATAATAATTTACATGTATATGATTTTGTGTTTGAATATGCTTTAATTCTAATTCATTACAAGCCTTTATAGTTTTAAGGTCACAACTGCCAACACTTACATATTAGCATCTAATTAGTATTCATCAAGTTGGCCCACAGTCATTACAAAGTAATAAAGATTAAGTGGGGTTGATGATATTATTTCTGAATTTACCACAAGAGAAAAAAAAAATAAATAAATTTCCAGTTAGTACCAACATGCAAGTACACTGTCTACAAATGACAGTTCATAGACAGCACGTCTTTCTGAAAGATCATCACCATTATTATTATTATTATTATTATTATTATTAACTATTTAATGAATAAGCGTCATGGTGGTGCAGTGGGTAGCACGTTCGCCTCACAGCAAGAAGGTCGCTGGTTCGAGCCTCGGCTGTCAGTTGGCATTTCTGTGTGGTGTTTGCATGTTGTCCCCGTGTTCGCGTGGGTTTCCTCCAGGTGCTTCGGTTTCCCCCACAAGTCCAAAGACATGCACTATAGGTGAATTGGGTAAGCTAAATTGTCTATAGTAAATGTGTGTGAATAAGTGTGTATGGATGTTTCCCAGTGATGGGTTGCAGCTAGAAGGGCATCCGCTGTGTAAAACGTATGCTGGATAAGTTGGCGGTTCATTCCACTGTAGTGTCCCCAGATTAATAAAGGGACTAAGCCGAAAAGAAAATGAATGAATGAATTTAATGAATAAAGTATACCTCCATTATCCTGAATACTTAGCAATATATAAATATGTTGCATGAGTTCAGCCAATCAGTATCTCTAAAATAGCCTATTTAGTTCCTCAAAAGGAGCTGTTATAACAAAAAATATTGCCAGTTCCCCAGCGGGAGGGGAACTTCAATGCTATGTGGAAAAACTTCCACTATGGGGATTTCATCAGAAAGCCAATCATCTGAAGAGAAATAAAACGGGCCGATGAAATGCCAATGAGTTGGCGGTGTGCATCGCAAAAACACCTTTTCGCTTTCAGAAGCCTCACGTGCGGTCTGAAAGAGATGTTTTGCTGTCATCCTCCGACTTCGTTTGAGAGAGTGTGAGAGAAAGCTGCTGTCTTCTGAGAGGCTGATTTCTCCCGGTTCCAGTGCGAGAAACAACGCAAGCAGCGGTGGTCAAGCTGGGCTTCTCCCGTCCCTGGGCGTTTCGCTGGACCGGTACTTCAAAAGCGGTGCGTATAAAGCAATTCTCCTAGAAAAGCACCATGGTCGTGCAGCGCGTCTTTTTTAAGACGTCACTCGACCGTGCGTTTCTGGATGCGGTGGTTCCCTGTCCACGGATGATGGGCACGAGCACTGTGTTGCATGTCTGGGGGTCCAGCATGTTAATGCGGTGCTCGCGGGCAGCGCATGCCATCACTGCGATGGCATGTCTGTTGCGCAGCTAAGATCGCGGCTCACTCTTGCAAAAGGGTGAACCATCCCTGTTGTCCCCCGCAAGTAGCGGTTGACACTCGGGCAGATCTGAGGGTCACAGTGGGGGTCAATCTGCCTGCCCTAGGGCTTGCGGACCTCACATTCCTCAGGGCGCTCCATCCAAGCTTCGAGTGAGAGAAGCGCACCATCCTTCGGGATGGTCGCCCTCTCACTCGATGACACCGAGGACCAGATGTCCATAACCCTCATTCCGATGACAATTCAGACCCGTTTCCTCCCTCAGGGGTGGTAAGTGAGGCTCCAGATATGGAATCTGATATGATGGCCGGACCGATTAGACAGGTGTTACGTGGAGGATAAGAAGGGGAAACCCTCTAAGCCTCCCGTCCCTTCTTCCTGGAGGTGCACAGTAAGTTCACGCAGTGCTGAGGGCACCTTTTCTGCCCGGTCTGCGTGCGCTCCGCCCTCACCTTCCTCCATGACGGAGCAGCCAGTGGGTATGAGGCGAATCCCCAGGTCAAGTGTGCTAGCGCGGTCAATCTTGCCCATGTGGTGCCCCTTCCTGGCGTGGTTGGCCTCGGCTCCCATCCAAAGCATGTAGGTTGTCTGCGTCCCTCGGGGTCAGAGCCTACACTGCTGCGGGCCAGGCTGCTTCCGTTTTGCTTGCTATGGCTGGCGCAAGCATTGGCCCCGCGGCACGAGGAAGGTTCCGACCCAGGCTAAGACCCACTGCAACAGACTTTGCTCTGAAAACACCAGGTCGGCTGCGAGTGCCCTGGGAAGGACGATGACCACACTAGTGGTCCAGGAACGCCACCTCTGGCTAAACCTGGCAGATATGCGTGACGTTGACAAAGTTCGCTTTCTTAACACACCCATATCACAGGCTGGCCTGTTCGGCGACACCAGTGTGAGTTCACCTAGGAATTCACTACGGTGAAGGAGCAGTCAAGTGGGATCGGTGGGCTTCAAAAACCGCTCTCCCCATCGAACCATCCACTTTGGCTGCTCCTCACCGAGGGCGCTCGTCTGTGGCTCCAAAATCTGCTCCGCCGCCCTGTCCGTTTAACCGGTTAAGTGGCAGCGTCGAGCACCCCACAGACGATCACCGCCCCCCGCCTCAGGGCACCGCTAAGTCCGGTATGGACCGCGAAGCATCCCTGAGATGGGCCACTTGGAGAAAAGAAGGTTTGCTCTTTCCCTGGCGGAGGGCCAGGGACACCCATATCATTAACTCATGGCCGTATGGCTACCAAATTTTATAAAGAGCAATTTTTCCTTTCTCCGAGTGTGATAGCCCGAACACTGCCAGTATGGGACGCTATGCCTTCCAGCTCGCAGGATCGGTGACTCATTCGGACAATCAGACACGGCTATGCGATTCAGTTCGCTAAACAGTCCCCCAATTCACAGGCGTGTATTACACCAGGTGTCAGCCCTGTGTCCGCCCCTGTCTTGCGCGAGGAGATTGCTGTCCTCCTGGCGAAGGACGCAATCGAGCCGGTCCCTCCAGCCGAGATGAGGTATGGGCTTTTTAGTTATGACCAATCCTAGTTCTGCACATTTTGACCCAGCTGCCTTACAAGCAGCCGCTCAGAATGCTCATGCAGAAGCACATCCCCAGTGCGTCTGTCCTCAGGATTGGTCTGCAGCGATAGACCTGAAGGACACGTATGTTCATGTCTCGCATTTTTCTTGCCATCTCCCTCGCTTTTCAGTGCCAGGGTGAGCCGCGTCCCCCAGGTGTGAGAGTGCACTCGACTAAAAGTATCTCCACTTGGGCATGAGTGCAGCGCCTCTCTAACAGACATCTGTAGAGCTGTGGGCTGGGCGACACCTAATACAATCATAAGATTAAAATCTTTGAGTGGAACCGATTTTTCTCACGTGTGTTGGATAACACCAATGAATAAGAAAATTCGGTACGGTGTTGAAACACGCTTGCGGCACCTTTCTCTCTAACACAGATGCGTGTGCTTTTCTTACTCTGCTCAGTTGAGTTCCCCATTTGGTGAACCCTACAGAGTTCCTCCGAGGCCCCAGCACCTGACTCAGCGGAGGAGTCGGTGCCTGGCCCATTACGTTGTTGGCATGCCCGCTTGGTCAGCCCGCGTTCTGTGTGTAGGTGCCTGCTATGCGTGATCCCCACTGGCGATCCCATATGCTTTACTCAGCCATGGTATTGTTCCCCCCGCTTCACGGCCGGTCCGTGTCTTCCCTCCCCGCTAATCATCCTTCATATGTGTACTCCCCCTTCTCAGGGTTAGTCCATATGCCTTCCTGCCACCAGATCTCCCCATTGGGCAGCAGGTGGCCTCCGCAGCATCCTCCCAATTCGGGACTGACACGCTTCCCAACGTACTGTCGTATTTAAAAAATTTCCTAGAACTTAACTAGTTGTATTTTTTACAACTCCCCAAAAAATATAAATAAGCCTTAAGCACTTCACAGGTTGGAGGGCTGCGTCTCTCCCGCTGGGGAACGTTAGGGTTACTACGTAACCCTCATTCCCCGAGGGGGGGAACGGAAATGCTATGTGCCTTCGCCACAGTGATTGCGCCTCAGCTGACAGCTGTAGTTCGGCTTCTTCAGCTAGAAAAGGTGTTTTTGTAATGCACAGCAGGCATTCTTATTCACTATCTGATTGTGATTGCTGCCAGCTGTGTGCGCTGACACCGCCAACTCATTGGCATTTCATTGGCCTGTTTTATTTCTCTTCAGATGATTGACTTTCTGACGAAATCCCCATAGAGGAAGTTTTTCCACATAGCATTTCCGTTCCCCCCTCGGGGAATGAGGGTTACATAGTAACCGTAATGTTTCTGTGGTCCAAAAGGAATCTACAGATTTCCACAGAAAAACTGTAGAAACAAGGAGTGTGAAAATAACAAAAGTTAAGAAACCACACAAACGTACTGCTTCAATGTGAAAGTCTTTTTGGTCAGATCACAGTTATTCAAGTTGGTCTAAATCTATATTCATCCTTAAATCAAAAACGAGGATTTTTATTTTTGACAATTTTTTAGTCAAATTTAGTCCCATTTGTATATTCATTCATATTGATTTAACAACGACTTTATGAACTGTTAAGAAATTACAACATATTTTTTTAAATAAATATTTGTGTGTCATTGTTAGGGTTGGGTACCGAAACCCTGTGTAACCGGTATGTACCGGACCGAAAATGTCGGTGCCACTGGTGCTGCGTCAAGGACATAAAGACTGATTTATACTTCTGCGTCGAGTGATCGCTGTGACCCATGGCGCCTACCTTGCGCGTAGCCGTGCATTTATACTTCTGCGTGCTGTTTGTGTTTCTCTGCAATAACACTTCCAACACGCTAGCTGGCAGTAGGTTTTGATGTTCCTCTGTGTCGAGTTTCTTTGCAGGTATTTTGTTTTTTAAAAGTAGCTTTTAAAAGTAAAAGTAGCTAAAACTCGCTCATTCAGAGGCGGGAACCGGCGGCCATCAACTTTAATAATAAAGGTAAACACAAAACAGCTCCAGATGGAAACTTGTTTTGTGTCCAGAAGAAAAAAAAACACCCGTGAAGAAACTGATGGATGGATGAAATACTTGGTTTTCCACCAAGGCAACCCGGGGTGCTGAAATATAATTGTCTAAACTGGCATTGGGCAGGTTAAAATGACCAAAACAAGGACAGCCGTTCCGGCACGGGAAACACATTTTCAAAGCAGAAAATCTGACTTCAGCATTGTTTTTCAGATAAACAAGTATGTTTACTTGGCATGTTTCTTAAATAGCCTATCTGCAAACATATTATGGTATTTTTATGCTTTAGAAGAGTCAAAAACTTACAGCACCTTTAAATTAACAGTAAGTTACTGGCAACAATTATCCAGTAGTTGCTGTATTTCATAAAACAGTAAATTACATTACTGTAATACTAATTACAATAGTGGGACACATACTGAAAAACTGAAAACAGTATTTTACTGTACATTTTTACCATACAGAACTACAGTATTTTAACGTTACTTTAATTATTACTGTATAGTATTTTACAGTTATCAAATGTTATTTTATTTTATTTAATAGTGCTACTTTACAATGAGTAAAATATGTTAAAAAAATTGTACAAGTGTTGTTTTAACTGTTCAAGGAAAACAAGAAAAGTCTTTGTATATCTTTAGTCTTTGAATATAGTCCACATACTTGGCAAATATCAACTCTAGAGTTAATTTTCTAGCTGACTAACAAGTTTATGTATTCACTCAATGTTTTCCTGATGTAAATTCAGGTTTGAATGTGTGAATAATACTGATTTCTGTTATGGCCACCAGATATATCATAATGGTAAATACTTCTAAGAGCAACACTTAACAATAATTATTTTAAATATAATGCAATGTAAATGTTTGTCAACAGCAGAGAACTGAAGAGTAGTCTAGTCTACTTCATGAAATGTTTGTGGTAATATTTTGCAGTCAATTCGTATTACTGTATTTCAATGTGCCGTAGCGATGGCATGTTCGGATCTTATTACTGACCTTTGAGTCTCGTTCAGTGAGATAAACAAATCTTTTATCAAGTCATTTCGTTCAATTTGTCAAAATAACATTACATTTTTACCAGTTGCTTTCCAAACACATCTACACCTAGTGCAAATGTTGATCACACTACAAACAACAAATTAACTATAACGTTAATGCCAGGGATGGACAGTATTTATGATACAAGCATTTCAAATACGTATTTTCAATACAAAATAGTGTTTTGTCATTGGCATTTGATAGGGTTGATGAAAATGGGTTCATATTTTGTATCAAAATACTTTAGTGTCTTGTATTTTTGTATTTTAAAATACTGTAAAATACTTTGTAAGAAGTCTACAAGATGACATAAAAATGCGGCCTCAGCTTTCTCAGTTATTTGCCTAGGCTTGAGATCAGAACAGAAAATGTATTAAGAAGGTCATCAGTGGCTTGGTGTATGGATGGAAATTATACACACAAAGAAAAAAAAAAAAACTGACAAATGGCATGGGTATATTTGAGAGCAAGTCAACAATCATTGAAAATATGTAATATGTAATGGCTGTATAGTGTAAAATTCACCATCAGCATCTTTGCTTAAGAAATGCTTTTAAAATATAAGACTGTTAAGAGATGGTGTCAATTTTACTGGCCACCCAATGGATGGAAACACAATGAAGAGATATAGTACTATAATCCAACTCATTATCTGAATAATGGTGTTTTGAAGTGATTAAAGAGATCATCTTCAAGACAGGACTTTCTGTATGAAATTTGTACAAAATGTATACTAAAATGAAAGAGAAACAAAGGTTTATGAACACCTCCTCATGTACAGGAGTAGAGGTTAATGAGTTGGCAGAGAAGTGGAATAAAACTTGCTCAGAGAAACACTGTTGCTGTCAAACACTGTTTACTTTATTAAGTCAGTTTATGGTGAAGGGATTGATTGAATAGGCCTATTGATGAAAGGTTTGTGAAGAAATGGCATGCTCCCTTGTAAAAGTATTTTATAGTATTTTCAAAATACAAAATACAGTATTTTATTTTGATACTTGTTGTGGCTGCTGTATTTTGTAGTTTATTTTTATATACGTAAAATTGATGTATTTGGTATTTTATTTTAAAATACATTTCAATGTATTTTTGCCCATCCCTGGTTAATGCTATAAGAAATAGAAAATAATCACTTCATTTGTCCGTAATTAGCTCGGCACTACTCCAGTGACATTTCCTCAAACTAAATCATCATAAAGTTACTGTGCACAGCATCCAGTAAAACGTTGAGAATAATTTAAATACTTAATTTTTTTTAAACAGTCACTGGCAATTACAAACTAACATTAAAGATAGGCTTACAGAATTCCTGTATGCATGATAATTTAAAGATTTATTACTCACTCGAAGCACTTCCAGGTCTTCAGAGATGTAGACAGGATAGAAAATTTGCTATCAAACAAGCTCGTGCAACCTTTGTTGGAAACCAAGGTAGCATGTTCACCCAGTCTTCTTTAAAATCTTTTATGTAAGAATGTATTTGACTACAAGTTTTACCTGCAAAAGTGTGTGTGGAGTTTTTCACGGTCATTTGCAGTACCGTATTTAGATGCACAGTAACTGATTTTTTCCCCAGAATTCATAGAAAAATCTCCAGTAATATACTGTTATCTATGTACACAGTATGGAAATGTTGAGAAATGCAGTATAATACTATGAAAACAACATAATGATTTACAGTGTAATCATTGTGTATCATTCGATTTTCAAAGATAAAAGATAAATGACATTTTCTATTGGTTTGGGGAATAAATGACATTTCAAGAGTTCCCACTTAGATATGCTTGACGTTAATAGCAGGTTTGGCATGCTGTCCCGGGAGAGAACCCTGAGCTCGGAGATAATTAAGCCCAAGGCTCCCGCCCGGTCAATAAGCATATAAGAGGGTCCGAGATCAGGTAGGTCTTGAGAGCTCCCCTTAGAAAAAGGGAGGAAAAGGAGGAGCTGGGGTGGAAGGGGGAATTCTTCCAAAACGAAGATAGAGCAGTAGAGAAAATCTGTTAATTTATTGTAAGCTTGAATCAATCTGATTACAGATGAGCAGTTAGTCGTGCTCAATCATATCACATGCTCCTCTCGAAATTAGTTTATGAAACTTCACGAAATTTCTTGGTAAAGAAAACCTTCAAAGTCTAAAGGATTTACAATTTCATTTTCTTTCTGGCCATGTTCAGTTTATGTAAATTCTAGATTATCTGGACTATCAGCAGCTGTGAAATTAAACTGCTAATGTCAAAGGCAATGCAGTTAATTTCTTCTACCAGAACACAAAGATTAACCACTACCCAGCAGGGAGATAATTACAATCTGAACATGAAGATGAGTCGAGTACGGGTGAATGAAAGGTTCAGCAGTGCAGAAGCGCTGTTGACCATATCAAATGATCTGGTGTAGACGGAGAACAAAAACCTGACTCTGTATGCACAAAGATAATGCTGCACACAATTTACTGAATATCTGTTTTTTAGTTCAGAATTTGAAAGAAGCTTTATCATATGCCCTTTAACAATCACACCATTCATAATTAATTCTTACCTTTGTGTGAACTGCCTCCAGATGAAGCAAAAGACTGAAAGTCGGCTTTATGAACAGGACCCTGTTACTCCTTGCAAGCTTTACATTTGTAGCCTATAAAAAAAATATATAATAATTTTTGTGAGATGTACTTAACGTCGTCAGGTAAGCACAGGTTAAGTATGGATTTCACATTCAAAGAATATTAACCCTCCTGTTGTCTAAAAATGATGTATACACTTTTCGACCTTCGAGTCAAAAATGACCCGCCTTCACTAAATTACATAGATAAATTTTTTTTTTTCAGCTTAGTTCCTTTATCAATCTGGGGTTGCCACAGCAGAATTAACCGCCAACTTATCCAGCATATGTTTTACGCAGCAGATGCCCTTCCAGCTGCAACCAATCACTGGGAAACATCCATATACACTATGGACAATTTTGCTTACCCAATTCACCTAAAGCATTTCTTTGGACTTGTGGGGGAAACCGGACTACCCGGAGGAAACCCACACGAACATGCAAACAGAAATGACAACTGACCCAGCCAAGGCTCGAACCAGCGACCTTCTTGCTGTGAGGCAATCGTGCTACCCACTGCGCCACCATGACTAAAATAAAGCATCTAAATTCAATCCTCAAATCTATTTTGCATGAAGAAACAATCTCATATTCATCACAACCTGAATGTCTAGGTTTTCCCTCATCAGTGTGAAGTTTTTCATCAGTGTTAAATCAGTGGGCAACACTCGTTTTTGACTAAAGTTGTCACGGCCACACACAAAGGAGAGAAGGCAGGGATTGCTTTTTAAGTATTTATTATGGAGCATGCACAAACAGTGGGTAAACAGTGCAACGGGTTGAAGGCGGTCTCAAACATTAGTCCAGGAGGTAAGGTTAAGTTCATTGCAATCACCAACGTAACAAAAGTCACTTCCCTTAATTGGTCGTTTGCACCCACAGATACTTAAAGCAAGCCTCAAGGGAGCACAGGAGAGATCGGAGCAACAGGGAGAATATCCAAGAAGCGGAGACCATCCAACATTGATTCCAGCCAGTGAGTAACTGAATGAGGTGAGTATTTATAGGGAGTGGGTGATTGCAGGTGCAGGTGTGGGTGATTAGAACTCTGGTGATTGTTCACAGGTGTGGTGTGTGGTGGATGGTGATTGTGTGTAGTGACTGGAACTGAGGGAACGTGTAAAGGGTGTGACAAAAGTAAAGGGTATATTTACTATGGCCAAAAGTACCTGCATAAGTGTAAAATGTTTTAGCAAGACATTCATTCATTCATTCATTCATTCATTTTCTTTTGGCTTAGTCCCTTTATTAATCTGGGGTTGCCACAGCGGAATGAACTGCCAACTTATCCAGCATATGTTTCACGCAGCGGATGCCCTTCCAGCTGCAACCCATCACTGGGAAACATCCATACACACTCATTCACACACATACACTACGGACAATTTAGCTATCACCAATTCACCTGTACCGCATGTCTTTGGACTGTAAGGGAAACCGGAGCACCCGGAGGAAACGCACGGCAACACGGGGAGAACATGCAAACTCCACACAGAAATGCCAACTGACCCAGCTGAGGCTCGAACCAGCGACCTTCTTGCTGTGAGGCGAACGTGCTACCCACTGTGCCACCGTGCAGCCTTTAGCAAGACATTATTCATAAAAGTTAAGCAGCATATTCTTATTGTGTATGTGTTTGGGTGTGTGTCAGTGTGTGCCAGTAGTTTTTATGATGCATAATGGTTTTATAGCTGGTGGGTCAAAATTGACCCGAAGAACATTGTTGTGCCCTAAATACAGCCTTCATGAAAATATGAAAAAAGAAAATTATTTATTTTATGCATTTTAATGCATTTTAGAAAAAGTCACAAAATTTCAAGATTAAAAAACGTTGTTTAGGTTTTTTTTCCGTTCTGTACAGTAAAGAGGACAGGAGGATTAAACCACAGGTACAAGAGCAAACTGTAATATTAAAGGGATAATTCATCAAAAAGTTAAACTTCTGTTATCTTTACTAACCCTGTGATGGGTCACCAAAACCAACTTTTGTTAATTTTCAGAAAACTAAATAAAAGTATTTATAGTCAAAGCTGGGAGATTTCTTTCCCTCAATTAGACATGTATACCATAAAGAGATCTTTAAGGTGAATCAAGGGAATTTAATCCAAGTCTTCTGAAGAGATACAATCACTTTACATCATGAACAGATTTAATTTAGGCTCTAACTTATATAAACATTGAGAACATTGATCACTCTCTCAAGTGATCTGAGCTTCAGTGACCAAATGTGAATGTTGTAAACACTGTACACCGATCAATGTTTAAACATGCAGGTATAAGTCAAATGTCAGTATATAAGTCAAGTACACTCAATTTAAAAACATTCTCGAAAGGCACATAAAGTATATTTCTGAAAGGTACATAAAAAGGTACACTGAAAACATTCATTCCATTTTTAATAACACACCTTAAAATAACTTATTTTTGTAGGAGTAAAGCCTAAATTAAATCTGTTATTGTTATAAAGCAATATTTAGACGACTTAGATTAAACAATTCAATTAATTATGATCTCATTACAAAGTTTTGAAGCATTCGAATTTGGATGAAGAGACTTTCAATGGAGATGGAAAGATGGAAAAGATTAAAAATATCTCAATTTGTGTTTCAGTGATTTATTTTGGAATAACATGGGGTATGACAGGATATGACAGAGTTTACATTCTGAGGTGAAATAACCTCTTCAAATTTGTACACATCAATACAAATCAAGTAGGATTTACTGACAAATAACAAACTGACAAATTGAGTGTAAGATGCAAAATGTGGTGCAAATGCAGTTTATTTGTGGAAAAAGGTTAGATATGTAAATATAAACAGCCAAGGATTAAAATTTACATTTAATGTCAAGCAAGCACTTGCACAAAAAGTGATAACATACTAAATAGTTTTTCACATCAAAAAAGAAGAACTGCTATGTAAAATATCTAAATATATGCCTTACAGCCACATTTACTGAAATTCAAAAGAACTACCTTGTCTTTTAAAAGAGTATTTTGAAAAAGCGAACAGTACTTATACAGTATTTACAGATCAAATTTGGCTGTCTAGAGAGCTGTTGTATGCATGGTAGTACTCTCAATGGAAAGGAAATCAAAAGATGAGTTCATTCATCAAGGCTTTTAGCACTTAATTCACACACACATGCACTAAAAGAGAAAACAGACAGCATGCTTCATTGATTACCTTATCTGCTGAATGTCAAAGGGGAAGATTAAGGCATTCATTTCCATACAGAGATGAGAAGGTGTGAGGGATGGGGGTGTGCTGATGACATGTTTTCCTCTCCCTGCAAAACAGTTATGTAAATGATCCCAAAAGAGCCATGGTGTGAAATCTGTATGACTTAAGACACAAAAGCCACAAAGAAAATGACAAAAGAAAATTCTTACATTCTGCTGCATTTGAAGAAAATACAAAAATATGGCTTGTTTTTTTAATTATTTTTTTATTTTGTAGCACATCCATGCATGCATTTTTGATGCAATATCAAAATTGTAATAAACTTTATTTTTGAAATGTACTTTATAATATGTATTAAATGTAAATAACTTTTAATTTAATTTAATTTAATTTAATGCACGGATTGCCAAATGTTTGCCAGCCCAACCACTTCTCTGTAACACAGACAATAGAATAAGTTTTCAACCTACTGTTTTTTTATAATGTTTTAGCACAAGATTATCCTATTTAAATCTAATAAAAAAATCTAAAAGTAATCAAAAAGTAGTGTAAAAAGTAATCACATCATATGTGTAATAGATTATGTTACTAACATACTGTACATCTGTACATCAAGACACAAAAGCCACAAAGAGGGTAAAAGAGAATTACACTAAAGCTTATATTCGGCAGCATTTGAAGAACAGAATAAAATATGGCTTGTTTAAAATCTAGGTCATGCTATTTTCTTTCCATTTTGTTGCACATCTACTTATGATTAGGGTCTGTAATCACTTAGCAGATCTTAATAATAGCTGCACTCTGGAAATTCAATGTTACAGTGCAATTTGGTACAATACATGAAAAAAAACTCAAAAAGATGAAGCCATTCATCATTTCAGACAAAATTATGTATGTGTGCTATCAAAAATAAGACCAATGTGAAGATTATTGATTCCCGCCAGTCAGCTTTGACAAAGACAATAAAACTGGCTGTTTTGTCATTAATATAAGAAGAATGAAGAGGAATTGGGGTCATTTCATGTTCTCGTTTCACTCATGAGAGTTTTAGGCCAAAAAGAAAAAAAGAAAAGAAATAGAATCCACTATCAATATCAGGACAGGAGAAATGCAAAGTGCAAAATATTAATGACATATTAGGGGGCAATTAGGACGTGAAGTGAGATTTAAAAATCCATTCTTTAATTTCACAGATTTATCATAATGGCTGTGCAAGTTTGCTTTACGTCTCTAGGGTGCATTGCATGTGTTGAAATATGCAATTTGAGACATTAGAGCAGAGAAAAAGATAATTAATACATAAACAATAACATCTTTAATTTTAGCCTGCGTTGGTACACAGAGCTAGTATTGTAGTGAGCTAGAAGTGTACAAGATGTTTTATACAGTGCTGGGTTGAGCACTGGGGTTATATATAACAGTTCTGTCTGGTTCTGATTGGCTTATAGCCGTGTGATATTCTGCAAATAACAGCACTCGTCCAGCCTCTGAACCCTTCACCCTTGTGTATTACTCCGCCCACATACAGTGCGACAAGCAGAGGACACTCTACAGTTTGACAAATACTGCTGCTGTTGGACCACATAATGTACTTTTGAGGCTTTTTAAGTTGAGAATGTAGTTATTTAGATTGCAACTATGCAGTTTATTTATAAGGATAGAGTCTATTTTAAAATATCTATCATTTCTGAGAGACAGTGATTCGGCGGCCATTAGCCTGTGTTTGAGCAAAGACAGTTGACGATGTTCATCCACAAGATGGCGACAGAGACCGCATAATAAGCCCTAAGAAAAATACAGCGTAATTTCAAACTACAGCTGATCAAATCATTATTAAACAGGTAAATGACTTTCTAAGTTGATCTCTCTCTTTTGTATGTTGTAGTGCTGTATTTATACCATAGTAATATTGTGATTTCCCGATTGCAACAGAGAAATACTGGGAGATATCTCTGTAGACTTATGGCATTTCATGCCGTTCAGCCTTATAAAATGTAGGTTTATAAATTATAGACATTATGCTAGAGAGTCATTCAAATACTAGCTCTAAAGTGACGTTGGTGAATTAGCAACGGTTTCTGCTGTTCTGACGTCAGCTGCAGATGTGAAGGAAGTAGTTCCTCTTACAAAAGAGTTTTTAGACTCTCCGTGTTTGATTTTCTTTTTTATACCCATGATTATGCCGTCGAACTGTTGTATAAACGCAGTATCACACTCGCAGCAGTGCGATGTGGCTGTATATCGTCACTGGTGGGACACTAAGGCACTTAGTGCCAATGCACGCCTCCCACCAGTGCCGATATGCAGCCACATCACACTACTACTTGTGTAATATTGCTCATATATATATATATATATATATATATATATATATATGATTATAAGAAATATGCAATCGGTTTCCAAATACATGTAATTAGATTATATTACATTTTAATATATTCTTATTCAGATTATAGTTACTTTTTATTGATTAAACGTTTACAAAATGGCAGTACTGACAATGCATTGCTTCTTCATAATTTAACTATACGTCTTTGAAAGGATTTTGTCTTTAAAATAAAAAATTTCAATTAATTGTAACCCCTTTTTGTATTAATGCAGGAATTCTAAAATTTGTATAGATTTTATTTTAATAAATTGTACTTATTTTTTATATTTATATAACAATTTATTCATTCATTTTCCTTGGCTTAGTCTCTACTTCAGAGGTCTCCACAGCGGAATAAATCGCCAACTATTCCAGCATATGTTGTACACAGCAGATGCCATTC
Organism: Danio jaintianensis; assembly: GCA_903798115.1. Taxonomy (NCBI): domain Eukaryota; kingdom Metazoa; phylum Chordata; class Actinopteri; order Cypriniformes; family Danionidae; genus Danio; species Danio jaintianensis. The sequence continues at coordinate 23,222,734 of CAIGQV010016735.1, forward strand.
CAGCCACAACCCAGTACTAGGAAACACCCATACACACTCGTTCACACACACTCATACACTACGGCCAATTTAGTTCATCCAATCCGCCTATAGTGCTTGTCTTTGGAATGTGGGGGAAACCAGAGCACCTGGAGGAAACCCACGCCAACACAGGGAGAACATGCAAACTCCACACAGAAATGCGAACTGGTATAGCTGGGACTCGAATAAGTGACCTGTGAGGCGACAGTGCTAACCACTGAGCCACCTATATATAACAACTTAGTACAAGATTATTCTATTCAAATTCAAATTAAGACCTCAGCCCTCTCGAAGGACCGCAAGGAGGATCAAAAATAGGGGAGGCTTCCTGAGGAGTCATGAGCAAAGCAAGGATACTTCAGTGTGTGTTTCATTGGCCAAACGTGGTGCACGTTGTAAATTCTCCACCCCTTCACATCTGCACCAATATTAAGTATGGCAGAAAATACAAACACACATAAATGTGAATATTAAAGGCTGTTTCCACAGTTAATTTGATTTTTATGCATAACATACTTTTCGGCACAAATAAAAAGCAGTCAATGACTGGGAATAATTCATTGTTAAAAGTGCAGTTGGTGATTGTCTTCAGAAACAAATTTTATTATGCTGGTGGACTCTTCTCATCCTGATATCAGTCATTAAGTGGTCCAAATGTATTTATTTGTATTTTAATATTTTGTGGTATGTGTAGGATAAAGAAAAGTTCATCCAATCAAAATGTTCAGTTCGAACATTAAGATACCTGCCTGTCAAAATATGTAATTGCATACCTATGCACAGAAAAAATCACGGCATTGACAATCACAGACGTGATTCAGACCGAGAATGGCAGACAAGTATCAACAGTTAGTTTAGGTAATTACTAACTGAACTATAACATTTTCTCTCTGGTGAATGTTATGGTGTTACGCTTATGGTCATATAGTCAGTCAGAGTATGTTTTCACCTGAGCCAACATGTTCAATCGGGATTTGTTGGATTGCGGAATGTCCTATGAAGGTAAATCAGTAGCAAAACTCGAGAGCTTGCAAATCTAAATGTGAGAACTTGTGATAATAATATTTGTATGTGTAGGTTGAAATGTACACTTACAGCTCTGATGTGAACAGCTGAATCTCTCGATTTGCACACACAGACAGAATTCACTTGTGTTTTGAATTCGAAGTTGCAGATTAATAGTTGTGTATTTGTATACACAATGAACAATGCCAGCAGCCAACAGGACTGGGTGGAAATGAATAATTTGTATGATTATTTTATTATTTAGGATGGTTTTTTTTAAACTGTTTTCTGAAAAGATTTTTGTTAAATATTAATAATTCTACGGAAACGTAAATACCAGTAAAATAGCAGCAAAGTCGGTTTATTGGCTAGAGACAACCAATGAAATGGGACGATTTTGTACGTCAGCACACAGGGCAGCTCACATTGTTGGAGGCATTGAGCAATCAGAAGGTAAGTTATTGATTTTCAATATGTTCAATACTGTTAGCTAAGCTAAGGAATGTGTTAGGTGGTTCTGTAGTTTTTATAAGTAAGGGTGGACACATTGCATGGTCCACATGGTTACTTCCGGTGCAGCACGGCGATCACTGTACGTGGGTGGCGCAGGAGAGGATGATAGATTACACTCACTGTTTATACTGTTTCCTCAGATTACTATGAAGAATCGAATCATGAGACAGAGAGCTGTCACACCAAACAGCAAAGAAGAGAGGGTCAAATTCTACATTTCGAGTTACATCGATCATTTTGAGGGTGAGTATTGTCGGGCTATATATATATATATATATATATAGCCCAAACGTTTGTCTTGCCCACCCAATCAAAAAGACAGCATACACATACTTTTAATTGATTTTTCTTTTGTATGATTTTTGATTCGATAAAACCAATCTACGTTCCAAATACGCGAGGCGCACCACACTGCCTTTTTTTGTTGACAAGAAGAAAAGAAGAACGGTGCGCTTTTTTATGTCGCTAGGCAATGACTGAATCAGCTGCGAATTGTGCTGGAGTGTTTCTGTTAATATTAATATATTATTAATACTTAATAATATTGTGATATTCAAGATTTGTGAGTCAGACAGCTCTGGATAACTCAAAACAGCGACCGGTAGTCTCTCCTCCATCTTCAAAAGACTCCGTTGTTGTCTTGACAACACAAACACTGCAGGCACCTCAACGGAAACCCCGCCTCTGCTTTCATTTGATTGGAGAATGAATAAGACGCGAGTGACGTAACGCGCTTTTTCAGCTCAGAGTTTTTTTCAAAAGTGCACTGCGCGGAAGGGCAAAAACGCGAGGCGCAGCAGGCGGTTAAAACGCCAGGCGAGTAGGGCGCATAGGCAGCACGCAAAACGCTCACGGCCATTAGTAAACCATTCAAAAAAAGTGCCTCTCAATGCAAAAAGCACGTTCAGTGTGATTGGCCCCAATATTATTAAATATTAAAATTATATTAATATCAACAGCAACACTCGTGCACATTACACAGCTGATTCAGTCTTTGCCTAGCGACATAAAAAGCGAACCACGCTTCTTTTTTTTCTTGTCAACAAAAAAGACAGTGTGGTGCGCCTCGCGTTTTTGGAACCTAAAAGTTTGGGGTTTGGTGTGATCGGCCCCTAAGGCGTTGAAATACCCGACCAATAATAGCGCAAAATCAAACAGTTTGCAATTGGTGCTCAAATTCACCCACTCGTTATCATTGCTCCTTTAAGCGGACTATATTAGTAGACTAATGTAGGGGATAGTGAATGAGGTTATAGGGGGCGATTTCAGATAGAGCCATAAAGTAGTCAGATCAAATGAACTGAAATGTGGAATAGATTATGTTACTGACATGTTAACAAATGTGCTTTTGACAGAATAATTAAAATAAAGTATTTGAAATTTCATGAACCTGATTAAATGAAGACAAAATTTCAAGTCCCAAAATGCAATAAAATAATTCACCTTCACAACTGCTAGTTATTCATCTCTTGACTTTCTCAATAGAAAGCACATGGTTATTTTTTTAATCCTTTATTTAGTCAGGCTCACACAGGTGATTGCATCTGAGCTAGAGGCTTGTGTCTTAAGAGAGCTGCCTTTGATTACATGTAAACAGCTCCTCATCAGCCTGCCGAACATGAGCCCTCTTGACTCCTCTGAGTTCACACTCACTACTGCTGGGCTTTTTATGCACATGTTGCTAGGAGACAACTTTCAGATGAATCACAACCATTGTCAGCATGTGCCATTCTTAAAATATGCTCTATGAAACATAACTGACAATAAAAAGTAAAAATGTAGATGCGTGCATAAAAGTTTGGGGAAGTTTAATGTAACTCACTCTGAACATTTTTGTTATTTTTTTTATGTACAGTCATTAGGTACGTTTCCATCCACCTATTTTTATGCGCATTTTGGATATGCGCATAAAAAATCGGTTGATGGAAACGCTAAGATGCGCATAAATTTAGGAAATGCGCATAAAAAATGTATGCGCATAACTGAGTAGGATCAACTTTTTATTCGATAAGAAAAGATGCGCATAAACTGCGATGGAAACACTTTTACCGAACAAATTCCAGTATGCGCATTAAAAAAAGGTCATGTGATTTGGTTATAAGAGATCATGTGATGATAAAAATGTGTGTAAATGGACAAACCAGCAGGCTGAGCACATTGTAAAACATCTGAAATGTTGTTTTGGTCATTCTAAAATGCCTTAAGCATTTCAGTATTAGTGTTATTATATTATTAATGACCTCCAGAATTGTTAAGAGCGTCTGTGCTCCGCGTGTCACGCCTTCAAACGCCGCCACGCGTTCACTGCGTGTCAGCATTGCCTTCTGAGGCGCAAGTCATTTATTAAATAAAGAAAAGATTCACGCAGCTTCTCCTACCTCAGCAAATTCCGTTTTTACTGTTGATATTTGGCGCCATTTAATCAGGAAGTGACGATTTTGTTCTCTTTGACTCGTTGGATGGAAACGGTGCTTTATTTGCACATCTTTTATGCGATATTCCAGTTTAGCGCATAAAGTTATTTCGCATTTTTGGATGGAAACATAGCTAATGTAAAATAAATTAACGAATTAACATAATTTTTGCCCTTTTTTCTGTGCATTTTCCACATATGTTGATTCATGCTAGAAACATGCTAGCAACATGCTAATCCATGTTAGAAACATGTTAATATGCTGATTCCTTCTAGATCATACCAGCCAATCCCGAGATACTCACGTATTTTACTTTTTTATCCTGCTATCATCTAGTTGAAATATTTTACCATATCTCTTCTATATTTTTAATCTTCTGTGAAAGATGACAGTAACATCTACACAGAGCTGACTCTCCTAATACACATATTGTTGTGTTCACATAGTTGTTGTTACACAAGAATGACACTAGGTGGAAATATTGCTTATTTGAGAACACAAAAGAAGAAGTGTGTAATAGGTAAGTGAATTTGTACTGGAGTACATGTGTGTTCATGCAAGGGATTTATGTGTCATCCTTTATTTTATTGTTTTACTTAACTTACTTCATAACACAAATAAAGCAACCACCGAACCACCAGGGGGCTCCCCTGCTCTCAATTGTGATATAAAATGTAGAAGAGCTTGAAAATGCTTTAAAATTATTGTAAAAATAGCCGTGTTCCCTTTTTTTCCATTAAAGAATTGCATCTTCCTATCTTTCACCCTTCCTATGCAACCTCTCAATTAGTCATTTCATGTAACAGTACGTGACTGTCAGGCACACTCCATGGTGATAAAGAGAGATATAAACACAAAAATAATTGTGTTTAAACAGACAAATATGTCCATGTCCATCATGGTGTGCTTTATCTTAAACACAGCTAATTATGTTTTAAATGAGCATAAACAGTTAGGAAAACAATCAAATGCTTGTCATTATAGACCTGTGCATTCAGTCTTAAAGTGAAACCTTTTAATGTTATTTAATGTTAATCTAACAAATGAAAAAAACGTATATTTACATTATACAGTAACAGAAAATGTATCCAATTTGATAAGTAGATTCAATTTCTGTATATTAGGCTATTATTTCTAATAGCCTAAACCATTTCATTTGCAACTTTTTTCCTATTGCATAAAATATCCCTTGTTTAACCATATTTCTGACTTTCAACTCTGTTTATTTACAATGAAACAGCTCTGAAAAAACACATTTAGGACTTTGGAGAAATGTTGGGATCTAAAGCACATACAGGAGTTTTTGGCCTAAACATAGTGCAAGTATGTCAACAAGTATGTTGAATCCTTATCAGTCAGGGTACAGGACAGGAGTAGTGAGACAGTCCAGGCAGCCAAGTCAGAGCAGGCAGTGCATGTGACCTGGATGAAACTGGCAGGGCTGGTAGCCAGAGTGGAGCTGATAAAAACAGGAATCTACAACAGAGCCCACCATCGTGGTGTAGAGAGTGCCGCTTCAGCAAGTCAGAGGATCTTGATAGGGCATAGGCGTAGCCCGAGACTACTTCCAAGGTGGTGAGGACCACTTGATTAAAGATTGCTTGATCTGGAAAACATCAGCTGTGTTCAAAAGTCTCATAAACATCTTTAAAACGTCTGCTAAATGAACATTTTAAATACTGTAGATGTAGATAAATAGACATCTAATAGTGATTATAATAGTAATAGTAATTTATTAATAATCGAATAAATACGTCTTCCATATGTGTAAACAAAGATCAAATAGACGTCCCCATGGTGTACAGGTGCTATCAGGGGAGAGGTCTGTAGAGCCCATGGTGCTTGGAATGGAGGACACAATGTTGCTTGAGAGTGAGGACTTAGGGCGTACTCACATTAGGTACAGTTGCCTTGAACCATGCTAAAGCGTGCTTGTCCCCCCTCCCCTCTTCCCCGACGGCCTGCACTCACATTGCATTTTTTACCTTCTGAGCCGGAGCACGCTTACTTCATCGATGATGCGACTGTTCAGTTTAACAGGAAGGGAAGCGCTCTCGCTCAGCACAGTGGACATTGCTTTAGTTATATCGTTTTGTATTATTTTAGTCGTTTGGGATGCAGTGACACGCAGTCAAATATTTTGCGGGACAGATCCACCACTTTTGACGCTCATAAATTATCATAAAAGTCCTTGTGCAGCATGTATTAGGAGGTTTGCTGAAGGTGGCAGTTGACATGCAGCAAGGGGTTTGCATCTTTAATAAACTATGACAGTTCATGTTCATTGAAAAGTAAGAATGATTAATAAATCCATATGAAACAGCCCCTTAAAAGAGATGTTGCGTCTTTAGTTTCGGGCTCAGGCGTGCTTTGCACTCACACTACAAGCGTACCGCACCAAAGCCCAACTGAACCGGGCCAGGACCGGCCAACTGTCAAGCGAACCGGGAAACGCGCCCGGGCACGGTTCGGATAGCTTTCTTAGTGGCTCATGGGTGCGAGGACTCAATGCTCAAGTGTGTAGCCTCTGCAGCAGCAAAGTGAGTGTGGACTCACTTAAAAGAGGGGATGTAAGTTGTGACCCAACCTTGTGTCCAATAGCCATGCCCCATGCCCCCATCAAAAAGTCTTTAGGGGAATCTTATATGGTGGTTGTTGCATTATGAGGCTCTGAGTTAGTACTACTAGAAAGATCAGGAAGATAAATGTGATATTGAAATACATTTATTTGACAAGAGTATTATTTAACAAAGTAATATTTAACAAACATAGAGTTTCTTTGGGGGCTGCACGGTGGTGCAGTGGGTAGCACATTTGCCTCACAGCAAGAAGGTCGCTGGTTCGAGCCTCGGCTGGGTCAGTTGGCGTTTCTGTGTGGAGTTTGCATGTTCTCCCCGTGTTTGCGTGGGTTTCCTCCGGGTGCTCCGGTTTCCCCCACAAGTCCAAAAAACATGTGGTATAGGTGAATTTGGTAGGCTAAATTGTCCGTAGTGTATGTGTGAATGAGTGTGTATGGATGTTTCCCAGTGATGGGTTGCAGCTGGAAGGGCATCCGCTGCGTGAAACATATGCTGGATAAGTTGGCAGTTCATTACGCTGTGGCGACCCCAGATTAATAAAGGGACTAAGCCGAAAAGAAAATGAATGAATGAATTTCTTTGGTGGAGGCCTCATTACTTTGGTGAGACCTGGACAGGGTCAACCTGTTGGTGGTGGTGCGTGAACGTCTGCATCAGTATCTACAAACAAATGCATGAATAGGTTGACTGCTTATATATTCTTTGTGTCCTGTGGCTATAGGTTGGAACTGATTGTAATGAGTGATGTGACATTAGGTATTCATTGTGTAGTGTTGCTATTGGTTGGAACTGATTGTAATGAGTGATGTGATATCAGGTATTCCTTGTGCTGTGTGGCTATTGGTTGAACTGAGCTAAACTGACCTTCTTAGGGAGAGGCTTTAGGCTGGCAAGGTCACTGAAACCCACCTGGTTACACGGTTCAAATAATTCCTCCACATACAGTACTGCTCATATGCAACTCCACATAAACAGTAGTCTGATCCCCCTAAAATACTGTAGCTGAAGCAGGCTTACTGCTGTGTTTTTTAGGGCTAGCTTTTTGAAGCCACTACATTGCTCAGCAGACTCATTTGACTTTTTGGGTTGTTCTTGATATCTCCTCAGCATCTTGCTTTTTTTCAAACAGGAAAAAAGTAGAAGCAGCAGAGAGAGCACTGACAGTCAGCACAGAAGCATGCAAGCAATACACTAACAACATGCTAATTCATTTTTACCAACATGCTAACTAATGACAGTAACATGTTAATTCAAGCTAGCAACATGCTAACAACATCCCAATTCATGCTAACAGCTAATTTATGCTGGACACATGCTAATTCATATAAGCAAAATGGCAAAAAAGCAAAAAGACAACACAGGCTCATTGGGAATATGTGCCCAGGGCTACATTTTTGAGAACCACTAAAAATGTGCCCCTGGGCCATTTTATGTGTAAACGAACACTACTGGGCATCATGATGCCGTCGAAAACTCCTGTTTCTTTCCTCTCTGACTGCTTACCTCCATATGGATGGCTTTTCTGGTTGGACAAGTTTGCTTGGTAGCTCACCACGTACGGCATTGGACATGGGACGTGGAGCAGTGTAAAAAAGCTGTGTGAAATCATGGGAAAAGCACGCAGTCACAACAGCTTTTCTCTTCTAGTTTGCTTTTGAAAACTCTATCGGTTGGGTTTAGGAAAGGGGGTGGGTGTGTCAGTCTATAGCAAGCTGATATAAGCACAATAAGCTGAACAAAAAAAACAAAATGGCAGTTGTAATTAATAACATGCTAATTTATGCAACCAACAAGCATATTCATGTTAGAAATCATGTCTGTCCATCTTTTAAAACCTTTTCACGCTATTTCTTTTTAAGGAAAAATACTGTTTTATATTTATGTATATTGGATATGACAAAAATCATTTGGTCTGAAAAGATACACGTTTGATCATCTTTATTGCAGGAATAGTAATTAATTAATTATGAAACAATACATATAGTCTTATATGTCACAACAACAACATTCTTCATCCTCTTCCCTACAATGATGCACTTTTGAGAGCAGTATGTATTTTCCAACTGCAATAGACACTAATGGTAAATATTTCAGAAGCTAATGTATCAAATTATTTTCATCAGACATGTTGAATTTATGTTGTAATAAATAATTAAAATATGCACAGTCGTATAAATAGGACAGTTATATTAATATAAAATTGTGATTTTTTTAAAAGAATTATCTACAGTGGTATATACCAGCATTATGTTTCATGAAGTGTTACAGTATTTTGAAACCTGAACACACTGGTAGGAGGTAAATTAAGAATATGTTTTGAAATGTTTCTGATCTGCTGTATTGTTTAATCAAATATTTCTGTGTGCAGGAGATAGCAAAATAAAATAATAATATTGCTCAGCACATATGCCAGTGCCAGCTACATGCTGTGACTGAACAAAGAGACACTTGAGATTCCTGGGAAGGAAAATAAGAGTTTATGATTACATTAAATAAATAAAAATGTCCAAGAACCAGCGTAAATTATAGCAAATATTAAAGGCACATATCAGAGCTAGAAAACCTAGTTTTCTAACAAAAATACAAATGTACTTTCAACCTTGATTTTAAGAGTTAATATATATCTCTTTTAATTTTTTCATCTACTTATGTTAGAAGAACCAATGATATCCAGAGATTTTGCTTTAATAATTTTTGGCAACAGGTAGTTCCTGCAAATAAAGATCATCTTCATATAGGGTAGAGGGTAAATGCCAAATGTACACAGGATGATCAGTTGAAGAATCTGCAGGCCGGTTAAATAATAATGCATCTTCCTTTGTGGCACTCTGTGGATGTAGAAAGTAGGTGGATATGACATCCTGGGAACAGAGATTGAGGTTAGTGTTAGAGACAAATTTGCATAATTTCATATTAACCAACAACACAATCTAAGATAACAGTGTTTACCTTCTTAAATGCTCCTATTATGGATATTACTTTACTGTATGTAGAGTGTAATATAGCTGTTTGTGAATGTGAAATGCCTGCAAAGTGTCACATTGGATGATAAATTGAGTTATCAACTCCCAAATGCAAGAAATTATTCAAAACTGAATGAAATGAGTCGTAAATAATTACAGCTTTACTTCAGGTGCAAACCTATGCACACATTTGCATAATTCCAGCCCATGGTCTTCATTGGCTGTCTTATTATATCCTATTATATTATCTTATTATAATTATTATTATTGGTAACACTTTACACTTTTAGTTTAAGGACCTATTCCCACTTTTAACTATTGGTTTATTACCCGCCTATTATTAAGAAATAGACTGTTTATTAGTACTAAAAAAAATAAGATCTTATTCTAGATCCCTAATCCTACCCAAAATCACCTAACAAAAATAATCCCAACGACTACCTTACTAACTATTAATAAGCAGTAAGTTAGTAAGCTCAATACATTTATTGAGCTTAAAATCTTAGTTAATGGTTTTTTAATAGCGAAAATTGTACAGTAAAAAATAAAGTGTGACTATTTTTTGCACATTTAAACAACTTAAGAAACTTTTGAAGGGTTTTGTATCTCAGAATAGGATTACCCAAGACTCACAAATCAAAAGGTCTCAATTGTTCTTTCAGCAGAAGGGCAATTCGGTCACACATCTGATTTCCATCAATAGACGTAAGAGAGATGTACAGGAAGAAGCCATAAAGAACAGGTTTTGGTATCCAGGCAACAAAAATATGGACAAACCAATCAAGACGTTTTCAGTGATGTAGGCCTATGTTGTGTCTCGTTCACGCTGACAATCCTGCATGTAAACATAAAGACATGTTTTAAAAGACTTGTTAATCACACTTGATGTGTTACTCACTAGCCGGTGTGCATCATGCATTTTTTAACATAATCTCTGAGTATTGTGTTCTCTAAGTGGGATTGTAGGTGTTTGCTATCACATTTCATAGATGTGGCCCTACACTCACTGTTCCACCCGCGCCAGCTGACGCACATGCAGAGTGGAGTGTGGGAAAGCCACGTGCATCCATGGTAAACCAAGCACTGACATTGGGATGTTGATAAACCCAGAGAGCATCAGGTCCCAGTGGTATGCTGTTCCCTTTAGCAGTCTGAAGCACACACGCACACACCAAAAGAGATCATACGCCATCTCTTAACACCACATGACTGCCTACACTGAGTTGACTCTGTGAGTGATGGCTCACTGATCTCTGAAAAAAGCAAAGCTATGAAATGCTAGCAAATAGAAAAGGTATGGCACAGGAGGATGAAAACAAACTTTCAGTGTTTAAACTCTGAGAGACAAAACTGATGGAATTGGTTTTGATTTTCTGATGTGGATACCGGTTCTCTGGGGCATTGGTAAGGGACATGACAATATTCTGGTCAATGAAAATGAGCGAGGCAAAGGAAAAATCCAAAACCACATTATTATTTTCATCCATGTCCGATGGGTAAAATGTGCTGCTTTGAATATGATTCCATTATGTTAGTTAAAGACTGGAAATGTAGATCAACATATTGAATAAACAGTTCACAAAAAAAAAAAAAATTCTAAAGTCACAGTGGTACTAGAGCTACTGTTAGATGCTTTGGATCCCATAGAAACCTGGGATTAACACTTTTTACTAAGTGCCAACTGTTAACTATTTAAGCTATTGAGTTTAAAAAACAATCTTTAAATCATGACAATGCTTAGAAATACATTAAACAGCATATCTAGACAGGTGGATCTGGGGAAGGAGGGGGCTAGGAAAATTCCCAGAACTGAGTTGAGTCTGAAATATGTAGATAGAATAAAAAAGATTGATTGTTCATGCTGATGAATTTAGCAGAAACTAAATTTGAAATAAATTTGAATAATTTGGTTAGCATGTTTATATTGTGGTTTACTGAATATTATTGTTTAATAAATTCTATTTTATACAATTAACAGTAGTCACTCACTAAAATTCCTTCAGCTTATAATCTTTTTTTTTTATCAAAGGTTGCCACAAACGGAATGAACCGCCGATTACTCTGGCACATGTTTTACCAGCAGATACCCTTCCTGCTACAACCCAGCACTGAGAGCACACTAACTGATGAAGCCCCCGTGCTAGGAAATACTCACACACTCTCCTATTCACACACATGCTTACACACTGCAATCAATTATCTTTGGACTTTGAAGCAGCAACCTTCTTGCTGAGAGCCACCGTGCTGTCCTAATTAAAGTATTTAATAAAATGATGTTGTATTGCAAAAAGGACTGTGATTGGTGATTGACAGTTCACATTACACATTGTTTTTCATTCAGATGTAAAATATACGTATGAGTCTACCCTAAAGCCTTATTTAAATTTTTTTTTAAAAAAGCACCGTTGCCACTGAAGAAATTAACTAAAAATTACAGATTTCCTTTGTTAATAGGGTAACACTTTGAAATAACAGTATATGAATAATGATGTACTAACGTGTAAACTAAAAGTTACATTATTAACTAAAGCATACACTAGTCAAAAACTAACTTTAACTAAACTTTAACATGAGTCACATACTGTATATGAATAACGACTACGTTAATTACTTGTTAGTTCATGGTTTTTTAATTATTGCATTAATTAACAATGATTAAACTAAATGTAACCCACTCTATACGAAAGAATATTCATTATTAGTGCAACCTAACCAACATAGACTAGTGAGTTGTTAATTTATCATTATGTCATGACCAGTGTTGGGGAAAGTTACTTTTGAAAGTAGTGCATTACAATAATCAGTTACTCCCCCCAAAAAGTAACTAATTGTGTTACTTAGTTACTTTTTATGGAAAGTAATGCGTTATATTACTTTTGAGTTACTTTTGCGTTACTTTTCCTTACCGGGCTGAGGTTTGATATCTTTCAGAGCTTGCAGGTGTTTTTTTGTTTTACCTTTTTTATAGAGAAGCTCTGCATTTAACAACCACCTTTATAACATACACCTTCATTTTCCTTTAAAAATTGTAGGATAAAATTATGTTTTGAGAACTTTCTGAGCCCATGGCTATACATGCTGTATATACAGATTAATGAAAGCATGTAAAGTAATGTGTTTGCTACGGTTGAATGTTTTGTGTTATTAGTTAAGTAAATTCACTCAATTCCATTGAGATAAAGATTGCAATAAAGCCTAAGAGTCCTAACATGAAATCATTTATTATGGCAAAAACAGATTTTAAACCTTTAAAATGGTTAGTACCAAAATGAACAGTAAGACGATAAAAAAATCCCCAAATCAAAATAAATCTTTGAGCTTTATACATTGAAGACATTTCTTCACGTGGCCTTAACAAATGTGTAAGTCATTTCCCAAAAGAGAAAAAAATCTTACTATATTACAACAAGTAGTCACTTCTACAGTAACGTTAGACATTGGCTGCACCTCCTTAACAATAAAAGCAATACCCATTTTTTTTTAGTTCAGTCGAATTAATTGTTTTACCTGGAGAACGTGTGCTGATGTCAATCATAGCTGAAGGTGGGGTGTACTTCGCATCCAGTTTTGTTTTGTTTTTTTCGGTGTTGCGTTTCTTGCAGTTGTCAAGAGTTTTACTTACACATAATCTACACTTAACAACAATCCACTTCTATTCTTCTTCAAAATAACAAGAATCCATTGCAAAAATGTAAGTCTCCGGCCTGCCATTGTTTCTGTTTCTGACAGTGTGTGTAGTGATGACGGGCGATTTGCGAATGAATTGTATGTTTTAACCAGATCTTCTAAGTGAACTGGTCAAACCAGTTCATTAAACTGAACAAAGTTGTCATGAAACGGTTTGCATCTTCAGTAAGTACCCCCTCTGACTCAAAATAAACCCATATCGTGAGTTATTTAGTTACTAGAACAGTACACAGACTCATCTGCTGTGAAAAAAGAGACATTATGATGATGATGATGAGTGCAAGCCAACTGTCTGTTCCCTTGCAGCACGCTCTCTCATTGAGTGTGTGTTTCAACCTAAGGTAATTTTTTTTCCGCAATATATTTTGTAAAAGCCAATTAAGCAAGGTAAAAAGTAACTCATGTTACATTTTTTTAAAAGTAACTCAAATAATAATACTTATTTTTAAAAGTAATGCATTATATTAATCATTACTTTGAAAAAGTAATATTATTACGTAACGCGCATTACCCCCAACACTGGTCATGACTTTACTTGGGGGGGTACATTGTTATTAACTCATTCTTAAAAGCTCATGAACTTATGGAAGCTTTTGAAAATTTTGTTGTTGTAAACACCCAAAAATGAGACTCTGTTAAAAAGATGACATAATTTTTAGTGTTCAAGTGGTTCCTAGAGCTTCATCAGGAAAGTGTGAATTTACTTCACATCACAACCCAAAATGGAGACACATCATACACATGCTAAATTCTACAGAGACAAAAGTGCCAAGCAGCCACCAACATGTCATCACGTCCTTAAAGTTACTGTTTACTAACAAGTGACAGCAACAAATACTGGCCTGATATACTTAATACAGAGTTTTGGGCTGTTTTTGGTTTAAACATGGATCATTTTGAAAATGTGCGAAGCAATCATGCCTGGGAACATAACTCTTTGAAATAAACAAAAATTGCTGCTCGTGCACCCACTGTCCTGTAGCTTTCAGAATCAGAATCGGTTTTATTGCCAAGTGTGCTTACACACACAAGGAATTTGTTTTGGTTACAGAAGCTTCCAGTGTACATAAAGTGACAAGTGACAACACAAAATAAATATGAGGAAAAAAATAAAATACGACAAACATTAAACAGAGATGCAGTTGGACAATAGAGCTCTGGATGATGAATTGTTGTACAGATTTGTTATAAATATACAAGTTTTACAAGTTATAAGGTGCTGTGTAAAAATGCGTATGGAGAAAGTATTGCATTGTATACTGTTTTAAG
>CAIGQV010016735.1:23247184-23266229 GCA_903798115.1 Danio jaintianensis
GATTGTAATTTGAAATAATTTTCACAGAATAATACTCACTGACTACTTACTATCCTTGTGTTCTTTCTACTTTTTACTCATATTTTAAGTAGTATTTTGAGCAGATACTTGCACTAAATGTAATGGCAAGTAATGGTACTTTTACTTGAGTATCAGTATTCTTGAGTTTCATTAATCTTTCCACCGCTGTTGGATGGCAATAGAGAGCCATTGGCTCTGAACCATAAGCTCCTTCTTGAAGTCTTCTTGGTTTTTAGTTTCCAGATTTTTTTGCCTAAACGAGATCTTGAGAATAAGGTGGGGAATGTGCGGAACAAGCTCTTTTTTTATAGTTTTTATAGTTTTCTGTAGGGCAAGAAAGAGGAAAATAAGTATAAATAGATGTGAAATGACAGAAGCAACACTACAATCTGAAGGCTTTGAGTGTAAAAATTTACACGTTTTGAAACAACTGCAGCAGTGATAATCCAAATGCATGTTTTTGTCACTCTAGGTGATGATTGGAGGGTGAAGGGAATGGCGTACTCTTCAAGGTGGTGCCAAGATGAAGATAACATAGCGGACTTCATAGCAGTTCACACCTCAGTTCTGTGGCCACTCCAGATGGAAAATGCAAATGCAGCGTCTCTAAACGCAAATTCCTCTACCCTAAAAGGTTAAGGGTACTGCCTCAGAAACTTGCTGTTGTACCCCTATGGTACAATACTTTGCACTTTTTTTTCAGAGAATATAAAGTGCAATGAGCAGCATTCAGTATAGAATGTACTTTTATTTCTTCCCTCTGTTTAGAATCATAAACAGCATATTCGACATCGATACGAGCAGGCAAAATATTTGAACACAACACCATTCATTTATCAGACTTTCAGTCGACTCTTTTGAGAATCAATAGTTTTAAACACGGTGCACTTTCAGATTTAAACCTCAGCTGGATGTTTTCATACATTTAGAGCTGTGTAACACACTACATGGAAGGACAGTAGGTAGATTTTCAAAATTCCATAATAGGGGCTTTTTAAATGCTGTTTCAAATTTTTCTATTTTTTTTTATCTAAATTGGTTCATTCAACGATCCAGTCTCTCTAAACCTTACCACTCTGATAGCCTACTTAACTCTGATTGGTCAGATTTTTTGAGTTTGGATGCATCTAAATCTATAGGAGGTCTTCAAAACTAAATTAGGAACCTTTAAAACAGCAGGGGCATATAAACAAAATCATATTGGTAAACCACAAGTTATTCAAGATTCAAAAATATACTGAGATATAGATAAAAGAAAGTTTAGCTACATACAGCACACAGAGCCAGTACTGCTGGTAATGGACTCCAGTGGCTGTAATTGTCACACCCTGAATGGTTTCGGTCAAAAGGTGAACACAAGTCAGAAAGAGAAAGAGGAAAACTGTGAAACACATTCCCTGTTTTAAAGACAGCGGGTCTTCCATTAAGCACATCCTCAGAGGGTTTACCTTGGATTTCTGGACTACAATAGACAACCTGTGGCACTTAGGCCAAGTGTCCCGCTGCTCACCATTGGCATCCTGTCCTCCAGCATCTGTGAACAGGGCACTCATGACCTCCTCCACATTGCAGCTGCCCTGACCATCCGTGACCACATGCTCCAGCATTTGGTGCAGTTCCTCATCCAGGGAGGCCAACTTCACATTCAGCAGGATACTGGCCTGGGCCAAGAAGCCATCCATATCCCGGTGAGCTCTCGCCTCCTCCTGCAAATCCATCAACTTCATGTACTGAGACAAGAAAGAGGGGTCAAGAAATTAAGAGGAGACAAGTAAGGGGTTTTGCCAAAAAAGACAGATTTACAAATGATTCTTTAAATCTGGTTCTTTTTAAGCATTTGTTTCTTGAAGTTTTTGCAACAAAATTATGGATTTTGCTTTTGTTGGTAACACGTTATATTGCAGCATACTTCACTAATTCCTAAATAATTGCAAGATATGGCTCATGAAGATCTATTCTAAACCATTCATTAATGATCAATACATAGCAAGTAATAACTAATAGTGTTTATTAATGTGTTATTTAACAAAATGGATCTTTAATTTTGCCATTCATTGCCATTAATTAACCATTATTTTTGACCTTCCGTGTCCATTTTAATTTATCATTAGCTAAATGCATACAGAGATGTCATTAGGTTGTAACTTTACTTTTTGTTTTATTTTCAAAATAATAACATAATAGAAGTGTACTTGTGATGCTTTTATTTAATCAAACTAACAAATTATAATTATATCACCAGTCAAATGTTTGGAATGAAAGAATATTTCATATATGAAATAATATGAAATTATATTAATATTTTTTTTAAGTATATTTTCCTCCTTTAATGAACATGATTTTCAGTATTTATTTACAGCATTCCTGTTTTCAATGTCATGCGAAATCTTTCTAATATGATGATTTGATGAGTAGAAATCAAGACACTACATTTATGTTCACGAATTGAAGTGTAAACCACAACAACAAAATTTATAGAATAATAAATACACCCACATGCTTCAAAATGAACTCTGAGCCTTCCTGGCCATAAATTATAAACTAAACAACAGATGTAAATTATGAAACAGTTCAGGTAAAAAATGCTTACTCTTCTTGATGTATGCAGAAGGCCAAATACTGAAACACCAGTGTCTATTCATAGGCAGAAAGAAGAGAAAGAGAGAAGGGAAAGAAGATAAATTGTTAAAACCCTTGTGCAGTTACGCGGCTGCATGAGTTTGAAGGGCAGACCACTGAGCCAGGCTTCCCAGAAGATGTGTTTTCCTTCATTATCTGAGAAGCCTGTACCCTCTGTATTATGTCTCTCTGGCTATAAATAGTCAAAGAGTCTCCAAGTCTGCAGCACAGACACACCAGAAGTGTATTGTGGTCCCTGAACCCTGACACCGCAGTCACTTAGGAATAAAACCTGGCACAGCCTGCTTCCCCAAAGCCATAAACACATCAGCCAAAATATGAAAACAATACTGATTGTTTTTAAAGCCGAAAGTGAACACAGAGAATTTTTGATAGGCCTTTGCAATGTGGAGGAGGTAGAGCTATTGCTGACGGTTAATACCACTGGGATCCTTCAATACCTCAGGCTACATTCACAATGATTTTTTGGAGATTTCTGAAGTGGTCTCAAAGAGAATCTCATCTAACCCACCCACGCTCACTCGTACACCATATCTGAAGCGCAGCACACAGATCTAAGCGTTCAGATGCATCACATGCTCTGACCTGTGATGGTCGGCTGAAAAGTCTCACAGTGACTGTTTTCTGTGGGGATCACGAGTGTGTCTTGTTTTGTCCTCTGTTTCGGTGTCTCACAGCTCTAAGACGTCAACATGTCACAAAAGAGCTCCTTAAGTAGGCCTTTCTTGGCTTTAAGATGATTATTATAATCTCATTTCTCTGCCTAACTCAGTCTGACGTGACCTTTTGCAGCTCATAGATGAAGTATAGCAGAGTGTGTTTGTATTTGAGAAGTGTTCACCTCCTGTTCCGTGAGTCATGCTCGTTCTCATCTCAGCAGAGAAAGATTTATTTAACATTATGGTTTGTGACCGCAGATTCATCCCACTCAAGGGTGTATCTGTTAAAACTACAGCATTTACTGAAACCCTAATAATTATTTTATAAATATGTGCATTATAATTGTTAATGGCATTTTGATTTTAATAAAAAGCTGACACTTAAAAAGCTGGCAATTACACTACATGAATGTTTCCAGTTTTTACAAATTGTTAAATGTTTAATAGGTTGGTTCGCCACAAATTAAAATTATTTTATTATTTATTTACCCTTAATAAATAAAAATAATTATTTGTGTACACACCAGTAAAAACAAACAAAAAACTAATTTATATATTTTAATGAAACCTAAATAATCTATTACCCTTGATTGTTCACCCAAAGATTTTGAGCGTCAAAATATTCAAAAAAGAATTCCACTTTTATGAAGCAATGTGCATTTTTGAAAAAAATGCATGTTGTTTACATGAATTGATAATGCACGCTTACTTTCTTTAGGTTCTTGCATCCTGCTAATTTATAAGTGTGCACCATTTTAAAACTAATCCATGTAACAAATTACCCTCTTCTCTTGTGATCTTATTTTGCACTTCTTTATTGAATTTTTAGCCATTTTATTTATGGCACACACAAAGCATTCACACTACTTGGTAAAACTGAGATTACACCCCTGCAATCTATCAGGTTTAAATAAAATGTCTTATTTTGAGTTCCAAAGATGATCAAATGTCAACTTTTGGGGTTGGAATAATATGATGTTTTAATCATTTAATTAAAAAGCACTATTGTGAAGTACAACAGTTTAAAATAACTTTACATTTAATATATAATGTAATTAAATTTACACTGTTGCATGATGATTCTGCTGTACAATATTCTGATATGGTGATTGTTTGTGGTATGTCACTGCAGATTCATTACTCTCAAAAATAGGGCTGCATGGGTGACAAATTGAAATAAAATCTAAATTAAATTGAAATTCCATTTAGCAAAAGCCGTTTGTCAAGCAAGCACAGTTCTGTGATCAGTAGAAAGACCTGAATTTTTGGAACAAATTTAATTTGGTATAATTTCTATGTAATTTTTGTTGGTCGATTAACTACAAAAATAAACAATGTTTTGAATAATGTTATTCTTATTTGTATAGTAGCCTATTTTAACAGGCTTTTTGCGAATATGCTATTCTCAGCACTGAAAGACAACACGTGCATCAGATTTTCAGACTGTGACATTGTCAGAAAAATTATTGAAGATAGGGATGTTGTGGACATTTTTAAAAGTCAAATGCTTACTGGATTCTTTCACAAGTTTATTATGGGTAGTTTAAATGTTCAATTTTATTATTATAATTAAAAAAACAAATTTTAAATAACAGTTAGTAATTGTAGCAGTCAATTCTTTTAAAGCAGGGGTGCTCAACACTGTTCCTGGAGATCTACCAACTAAATCACATTAGTGGGATCTGAAGGAGCACTTGGTAATTAAAGACGTGTGTTTGATCAAGGTTGCATTCATTGGTCATTATTGTCGATAATCTTTGCTTTTATTATTGGGTGATAATGAATGCTATAATGCATAGCTTGTCACTGAACTATGACTTGGTTTAGTAAATGCTGCTTTACCTAAAAGCACATACTGGAGACTTACTGACAAAATGTGCATGAAAATATCTTTTTTTTAATAGCACATCCCTAAAAAGAGTGCATATGTACCATCTGTTAAAGCAAAATAATGCACCCTTATAAAAAACAGACCAAAACAAGACACAGAATAATACTGTATAATCAGAGGTGCCCCGATAAATTATTTCTTTGCATGGAAGAGTATAATCATGGCATGAGTTAAATGATGATATTCTGTACTCTATGATATTCTGAGGAATAAACCCAATTTGAATGGGCTGTTGTTTGGTTTATTGGGGTGATACGCAGTGAAGTCTGTTTACTCACAGCATGTGGTTTTGATCGTATTTACTCTGTGAGATGGTGAATTGGAGACATTTTATTTAATAGAATTAAATGTATACAGTATAGTGCTTCCTCTTGCAGTATTAAACCAGCTCAACCATTTCACATCTCACCCTCAGTCCTCCGCAACCTCCAGTCCTCCGTTTTGTTTGTTTTTTTAGTTAAAAGCAAACATTAAGAGAACCAATTTAATCTAAAAAAAAGAGGCTTATAAACAGAAAATATTTAGTTTTCACCCATCCCTTGGAAATTGTGTCCATTTTTGGTCTGCTCGGGTGATGGAGCATCTGTGAAAGAAAGAGGTGTCAAATGATCATTTAAACACATTCATAAGATTCTGCACATATTTCAAGGTATGCATGTGTGAAATTAATTTCTGTAGTCAGACGACAACAACAACAACATCAACATCACATTTCACTAACATTTTTTATTTGGTTATTTATGGATATGTATTTATTGATGACATTCTTGTCAGCTTTTGTGAAATTCACAAAGAGGCAACGAGGCAAACTAATTAGTATTACTGTTAGATTATATGTATTACACACTACACTGTATATGATCTACACATAAAACTACAGGTATAATCTACAATGAAAGGCTGAAAATCATCATAGGCATTTCTTTGTTTATTGCAAACCATGACTTTCTTACCAAATGGACCCATGCAAATTCCCAAAGGCTTTTGCTGATAAAGATCAGGGCTGTAGGCTGACATACATTAAGTGTATTTTGGGGCGTCTGCAGTGTGGTCACACCTTGCTTTTAAACCTTTTTACTTTCAAGTATTCTGTGAATTATTTTTGATTTTACATTTAACTAAGACAATAACAATGCTCTCCCACATATTTTGCTATTCTAACTGTGCTTGTTTCTGTCATTGGTCCAAGATTGCAGAAGGTGGATTTACTAGAAATGTACAGTTTGTACACCATCATGCTGGTAATGTTTCTTTAGTCATTCAGTACATTAGAGTAATACTACACTACAGTAATACTACAAATAATCTAATAGTCATAGCACAGACAATCTACAAGAATCCAGTGTACAGTATATATATTATTTTATTGATAATATTATTATTTTTAATTTAAACTGAAATGGTTAATAAAAACCTTTATTTTTAAATTTACTACAGTAAAATTAGTTCCTAATTTGAATCACCACTGAAGCAATTAAAAACCCATCAAGACTCTTGAATGCTTTACAGTGATGAGAATGTGTAGGGGAAGCAGATTCTATGCAACTGTTTTCACTGTAAGTACATGATCAATAAATAAAATGTTGTAATGTCCCTTATTATGGCACCATAGAGGGGCAACAGAGTGAAGATCAGTCATAAGTCATTATTATAAATTCAGGATCCTGGCGCTTATAACCTCGATGCACACACTTATTCCAGGCCATCAAAGAGGCTAAGGTTTAATGGAAATTCCCCATCTTTGAAATTCTTCCAATTTACGCCCTGATAGTGTCATGCGTGGAAGGCTTAGGGCCACAGATTTTCTTCAGGGCGGATGGGATAAAAAGGTAATTTTCTGCACAGAAATCATATCATGGGCTGTAGGATATTCTTGTTCCTATCTCCAATGACCGCCATCATCCCGCCATCTTTAATTTAGCAGACAACTTGCTTTTTTATAACGGTCCTTACACCAGACAGGACTGAAAACACTGAAGCACTCTGGGCCTTAGGGCAGATCACTGACCTCGAAATCCTGCTGCCTTGGACAAATTGATTAAGTTATATCTTTGTAACAAAATATAATTTGTTGTCAGGGAATGCTTGCTAAAAAATAAGGCAGTGGCTTATAGTTTAGTTGTTGTCTGCCATTACTATTACTATCATATTATATGTAATATAACTGTAAACTATATGTACTATTATTATTGTTATTATATTATGTGCAGTATTACTTTAGATTATATGTAGTATTACTGTATATTACCTGTTCCTGTTCTTACTATTGGATTATGTTTAGTTTTATTGTAGAATTTTCATATAATTGGCATGAATTGCCAACTGTTCTGTGTGTCTTGTCACTCTACGTGTCACAATTATGAGATTTTCTCTTCATTTCTATGTATCCCCTTGTATGATCCCCAGTTTACTACTTCTTCTGTTTTTGTGTTTTGATTTTAGATACTTAGACTGTTTTGCTTACCTGACCTGGTTTTGGTCTAGGACTGGTTATTGTCTATGCTTCTGCACTGCCCTTAAATAAAATCTGTGAATGGATCTTCATGAATCTTCTGATTCTACCTTTTCACAGAAGACTCCTGAGAAATTTGAGCTCCCATGCAATGCTGCAGATTTCTCTCACAACACTCTCTCTATGTTATTCAACTACCACATAAACTAAAGGAGATAATAGGAATAGGAATATATCCAGGAAGCTAAGAGATTTAATCCAGGCCAGGCCAGGTAGGAGTTATTGTTTTCCAAATTCAATTTTGCTGTCACATATCGTCCTTGGTCCAAAAATGCAAAAGCAGATGTGTTGTCCTTCCTCCATGAAGTTTCTTCTCAGTTTATAGAGACTTCTCCCATTATTGCACTGACCTTGATTGTAGCTGTAGTTCGCTCAATTGATTCAATTGAAATGACTTTCTCACAGATCTACCTCAGTCACAGGGCTTCACTACAATCCATACGGTCATCTGTTGTTTTTTTACTGTTTCCTAATCCCAATCATTTTAATCCTGTTTCCTACCAGTTACAACTCCCAGTTACCTACTGCATTACTTCTCCCT
The DNA here is from genome assembly GCA_903798115.1 of Danio jaintianensis. Lineage (NCBI taxonomy): Eukaryota > Metazoa > Chordata > Actinopteri > Cypriniformes > Danionidae > Danio > Danio jaintianensis. Next base: position 23,255,449 of record CAIGQV010016735.1, read on the forward strand.
TTCATGTTTCTCTGCTGAAAACTGTAGGAGGCTTGATCACCAGCCAGTTGAAGAGCTTGATGGTCAGACTGATTTTAAGGAGTCCAGGACTCATGGCGAAGAGCAGACACATGCTTTTCTTTGTGGAATGGAAGGGATATAGGTCAGAGGATTGTTCATGGGTAGCACCTGATGACATCCTAGAACCTGTCTTCATTTTGGATTACCACACTGAGTGTACCTACCTTGTTGGAACATTAAAGCTCTCCAACATCTACCCTTAACTAGAACCATAAGCATTTTCTTATTAAATATTTACTGGGTATTATCTTTATTATTCATTAACTATCTACTGTATTAAATTTGACTGTTTAAAGCAGACATTGATGGACATAGTCAGTGCAAAGTGCCTCTGCTGGATGGAAGGGCTATTTACACTAAAAGTAATGGTGCGTTTCCACTGCATATTATAACTCTGTACTTTTGGGGTGTTTTCCACTGTGTATGGTACCTAGTACCTTGTAGTCTTTTCAGTACCACCTTTGTTTCATAGCTTTCAAGTAAACTATACCAGTATTAAAATGTGACATCTAAACTGTAGATCACTGATTGGCTGGCCAGATATGATCATCACTACGGAAATAAACCATAGATAATTATGATATGCAATCCAGATGAATTTGTAGCTGGAAATTTCAGCAGTGAAATTACATAATGTATAACATGTTACATTATTTATTGCACTGCAAAGCTAATATAATCTCAAAAAATACTTTTATTACCAGAGTTCCATCTCATTTTGTGCTGTAAAAATACTTCAAAATGTATTTTTATGTTTCACACAAGGTAGCTCTGCTCTAATCTCACAGAACTAGCTGCCATCTTGGAAATGAGATCAAGGTTCGATCTGCTCCACGTTCACAAGTCAGATCTCCGATTCAAGCAGTGTTGTAATATTAAATTGTCTGGAACTGAAACATTATACTGAATAAACTCCATATACAGATAAATCTTTTTTAGATGGCTGCTCTGAGTGTGTCAGAGAATGGTTGGAGGATATCTCTCCCTGGTGGATGGGTTTGCTCTACAATCTGCTCATGTGACAGCTGGGATTAGAGAAAAGATTGTCATTTCTTGTATCACTTCAGGACCCCATCAGCCCTCAGGCCACCGGAGTGCTGAAATGGCTGGACAAGCACACTGTGTGTGACAAAAACCATCTCTGAGAGTCCTTAATAGATCCCTTCAAGCAAAGCTCTGTGTTCAACACAACTTGAGCTCTATCAAGCATCTGCAGAAGGCAGCCATAGGAAATAATAATGCAATATTACACCAGACAGTCTTGTGTTATGACCGTAGTAGGCTGCAGGCTAATCACTGTTACAAGTGTGATTTTACATTTATGCAAATATTTAAAAAAAAAAAAACCCGTAAATGTACCATGACCCCATGAACTCCCAAAATGTTAGCATACTCGTATGCTGGACCAACATATTAAATTGTAAAAAGCATCTACACCACCTGTACGATTAGTAAGATCAGTAAGTTTTTGTTTGTTTGTTTGTTTGCTTTTAAAAGAAGAATGTTCTGCTCACCTGTTGTGCTCAGACTGCATTTAGTAATGTTTTATAAACACATTTTAGGAGGAGAATGCAAAGATTTAAATTTTTTTGGCTATTTCATCAGTGACAATCATTCTATTATCCAATTAGCAAAATACCAAACCCCTATAAAGAACCAAGCATGTCATAAATTTGTTATCTCTCAAATCAAAGTGGGAGAGCATTCTTAAGTCTGACTATACACTGTGCTTGGACTCCTATTTCTCTCTCTCTCTCTCTCTCTCTCTCTCTCTCTCTCTCTCTCTCTCTCTCTCTCTCTCTCTCTCTCTCTCTCTAATAACATAAGTTAGGGTGTCTTCCTGAGGTCAGAGTCCTCTCCCTGAATATTATATATTTTATATAAAAGGCTTTTTGTTTTGTTAGGGTAATAATAGCTTGAAGATGCCTGTTGCATGGAGAATGGATAATTACTCAAGTATTCTTTCTTTCCCCTTACTTCAAAAACAGAGCCTTGAAATCTAGACGGTTCTATGGGTCTCTTCTATCAACTCTTATCTTTAGTTCTTTACATTGGATTCAGGTCAGGTGATTGTCTGGGCCATTCTAGCAGCTTTACTTTCTTTTTCTGAAACCAGTTGAGAGTTTCCTTGGTTGCGTTTATATCATTGTCTTGCTGAAATATCTCCACATCTTCATCAATGCAGGTGTTGGGACAGAAGCAGCTAATATTAATTTACACTGAGGCTCAGGGTTTCTTTCTAATTATTGAGAAACTTCAGCTTGTGTCTGGGCTTTCCATGTCTTTTTGCACCTCCCTTTCTTTATGTATATGCATCATATATACTGTATATGCAATAATAATTAGTATTAGAGTACTTATATGTTGAAGTAATTATAGGATATTTGTGGGATCTGTTGTTTAAAAAGTCAAAGTTTAATTATTTTAGCTTCATCAGAAGACAGTGAAGTTTAATACAAGAGGGTTAATCTGGTAGTCTGATTCATTTATTAATTCAGTAGGGTGTTGAGTAATTTCAGTGCAGTCATGCTACAGAATCGAACAAATTCAGATCATCATGTCTGCTTTTTATGCAGGTAAAAAGATAGCAAAAATGTTACCATGTGAATCTTCCATTTATCCTGTTATACCAGTAATAATGATGCTCCATATTTTTTAATGATAATAATGATGCTCCCCTGATTTTTTTCCTCCATAATGTTGCTCTTCCATATGCTTTATTTTTTTTTTCCTGGTAAAATTCCAACCTTAGTGAACTTCACCAGAACAAATAATCCTGTACATGACCAACATGTAGGGGGGTAAAAATCATTCAGAAAGTGACCCATATTTTCTTCATTCCCTAGCATGGTTTGCCCTGCATTCAATCTATTTTGTAAGTTTCCAGGGCTGAAAAAACACAACTGAACTTACCAGATGGCCCAAAATGAAGCTCTTCTTTGTTTTCCATCATCTTCTTCAGAAGTGTATCCAATCAGCCCATAGTGGTTTCAAATAAAATGTCTACTGTCTGCTTCACAACTCTACCTTCACACCTCAGCAAGCACTTGAGTCTTCACTAACTTCAGTGCACATGAGAGGAGGTGCTCTGCTCTGCCTCTGGGTCCCTGTGCCTATCAATGACTAAACAAAACTCCAACCTTCTTACGTTAATAATTAATCTTATTGCAAAGAGAAAATAAAACCCATTTTAAACAAATAATAGAAAAGTAATAACATCAACAGATTGACATAATTTTCACAAACTACATTTCTGCAAGAACGACAATGACAATTTTATTTATATAACACAATTTTTACAACTTTCGTTGGCTAAAGTGCTTTCCAACAAATCAACAGAACGCATGCAGACAGACAGCCACAAACAGACTAAGGGGTTGTGTACACAGAATGCGTTTTTCAATGTAAAAAGCACAATCTCCTCTACATTTAAGTCTTGATTTGGGGATGCAGCAGATCCTGATTGGAGGACCGAAGGCATCTGGTAGGCTGTTACAGTATCAGTAGCTTACAAAGGTAAAAGGGAGTCATACCGTTTAGAGAATTAAAAACAAAAAGTAACATTTTAAACTCAACTAAATGAACAGGCAGCCAGTGTAAAGACTGTACAATTGAAGCAATATGCTCCCTCTTTTTAGTCCCAGTCAGAAGATGGGCCGCTGCATTTTGGTTTAAGTTATAGACTGGAAAGTGCTGAATGGCTAATCCCAACGTAAAGTGAGATTAGATAAAAGAAGATATAAGTCCAATAAGTGTGGATAAGTCCACACACCAAAAGAAAAAAAAAACTGAGAATAAACCTTTTCAGAATTCATAGTGTACAATGTGACAATAAACAGTTTACTAGGGTCTGGCCAATGATGATCAATTCGTGAGTAAAAATGAAACCCTCTTCATTTTTGTGAAGCTGTAAATAGCTACATGCTGCATCAGTTTGAGTTTAAAGAATTGTTGCCAAACATGTAAGAAGTTATTCTCAGAAAACTACAAATATTAAGCACATGACATATACTTTGCTTAGAAACATAATTAACAAAAACATTCATACAAACTACTCAAAATTAGGCCATGCACTGGGTCCGCCTGAAGGAATTAAAAAAAAAAAATCTGACTATTAACTAACTTTCATGTATGAATTTTTTTTCCACCACCAAGACGACTTAAATGTGAGAGCTGATATGAGTTTGAATTAATGCAGGATAAGTGGTGGCAAGGTGGAGGGATAATTAAAATTTGCAGTCAAGATCATGCTACCAGTCCATTGAGAAATTAACCCAGCATCACATCAGTAATAACTCTAATCTGCTCAATTTGGCAAATTTACACAAAGCACCTCTTGAATAACTGAAGAAAATCTCCTTTAATATTATTCATAATGAGCAATAATGACTGCAGTGTGACAACTTCACTTTTGAGTAATGAATAAAATTCAGCAATTTAAATATTGAATAAAATATTATGTTTTATTAATTATAATTATATATGAAATGTTTTTGGCATGCAGAAGCATTTGGCAGCCTGTTAACTTTTTAATAAAATATTTTTTTTTTGTTAAGGACAGTAAATTTAAATAAGAGAACAGATTATATTTCATATATTAAACTTACAATTTGTTCAACACAGTACTTTATATACAAACTAATGAAGAAATCTTTGATGTTCACCCCTTCCCCTCTTTTTTCCAATTAAATTCCTTTAGAATAAGGTAATCATTCATGGCATATCTGCTAATTATTTTTGTAGAGGTCTAAATGCCTTGTAAACCTTGCTTTTCTTGTCTAAACTTGCATGAAAGAGGTGCTTTCACAAAACACATCTGGCGCGCTGTTAAATGTTTGTGAGTTAAATGTCAGTGAGTCCTAAGCAGACTGAATGCCACTAAAATTATGCCAGAAAAGCATGACGTGAGGCAGTAAAAGTTGTTGTTGAAACATTAATTCTTCAGCAAGCTACATTCATTCTGAAGCATCAGTGATTTATGCAACACACAACAGAGGCAGGACAAAAATCACAATTATACGACTAAACTCCACTTCAATCAATGTTTCACATTATTTCATGCCAGATAGCTATTTTTTTATTTTTTTTTGCCAGATAGCTATTGATTACATAATTAAAATAATAGGGTTACACTGCTAACTGATATTTGTTTGCTAACAGTGTATATAAGTGCCTAGCTGGAGACAATATTTTTCATAGTGACATTTCACCACATATTAAATGATTTGATTCTGTGATGATTCAAATTTGAATAGTTTTTATAACATGCTTACTTGACTATTTTATTCTAAATGTAATATAATAAATTTTTAAAGGTGTGTTGTGGATTAAGTGTGGTTTCAGTTTTTGTTGTTGTGCGTGCGTATGTGTGTTTTGTAATTATATTGTGTATGACACAATATACGAGCCTCAGACAGTCTTCTATGGTTTTAGAATCTTGAATTATTAGTATTGCAAAAATACATATTCATTCAGCTACTGTATTCTACCTACATTCAGATTTAGATTACATTTGATAACTTAAAAATTAGAGAGATCAAAATTTGATTACTTCATTCATAGGTTAATTCATTCATTCATTCATTCATTCATTCATTCACTCATTCATTCATTTTCCAAATTTACAATATATTGTTGTAAAAATAAAACCGACCTGAAAGAAAACAAAATTCATTGTCATATTTTGTGTTGTAGAATAAAATGTGAAAATGTTTCAAGCTAGTGTTAATCACAGGTCTTATTGCAAATACTAGGTTATCAGACACCATTTGCACTGCATATAAATAGTTAATAGAATCTAATTGTTGTTTACACAAAATTTGCATATACATGAATACCGATCATAGATTACGTTACTATCTATTACAGTTCGCTAGATCACAGTTTTAAAATCAATGATACATTAATAAAAGGGATTTTTCCAAGATTTTCAAATGGCATATGGGCGAAAGATAAAAAAAATAAATAAAATGATGAAGGTCTGGTGTAGTTTTTGTTTTTGTGTGGCCTTCATATTCCAAAAGGAAATGCTAAAATCTGTTAGTCTTGATAATTGTCAACCCCTGGTAACAAAACAGAAGTTTAAGAGTCACTCATATGTGCTTACAGTTTTTTTCTGATAGTGGACCAGCATTTTTAAAATTAATTGTTGTGAATGTCAACAGTGCCCTCTGCTGTTGTAGAGCCATAATAGCTCTTTTATTTAAACTGATCTCAGAACCTATCGGTAAATTTAAGCCCGTTTCTAACAGCATATTGCTGAAAAAAATACAGTGGTGTTGGGCAAACAGACATTTTCTGGGTTTTGTTTTTATAGAGCACACATGGAGACCCCTTACTACAACAGGATCATTACAGGGTTTCATCTACTCTTAAAAATAAAAATAAATTGTATGTGGGTTTCAAAATGATGCCATAAAAAACATTTTTGGTTCCCCAAAGAACATTTCATTGTTCGGTTCTTAAACAAAACATTTTAATTATCTACATTTTTTTTAAGTACATGTTGTGCAATAAAAAGGTTCTATGTTTTTTTTTTTTTTTTTTTTACTGTTTTCTGACATTCATTCATTCATTCATTCATTTTCAACCGCTTTTCCGGGGCCGGGTCGCGGGGGCAGCAGTCTTAGGAGAGAACCCCAGACTTCCCTCTCCCCAGACACTTCCTCCAGCTCCTCCGGGGGGATCCCGAGGCGTTCCCAGGCCAGCCGAGAGACATAGTCCCTCCAGCGTGTCCTGGGTCTTCCCCGAGGCCTCCTCCCGGTGGGACATGCCTGGAACACCTCCCTAGGTAGGCGTCCAGGAGGCATCCGAAACAGATGCCCGAGCCACCTCAGCTGACTTCTCTCGATGTGGAGGAGCAGCGGCTCTACTCCGAGCTCCTCCCGGGTGACAGAGCTCCTCACCCTATCTATAAGGGTGCGCCCTGCCACCCTTCGAAGGAAACTCATTTCGGCCGCTTGTATCCGAGATCTTGTCCTTTCGGTCATGACCCAAAGCTCATGACCATAGGTGAGAGTTGGAACGTAGATTGACCGGTAAATCGAGAGCTTCGCCTTTCGGCTCAGCTCCTTCTTTACCACAACGGACCGGTACATCGACCGCATTACTGCGGCCGCTGCACCAATCCGCCTGTCAATCTCACGTTCCATCCTTCCCTCACTTGTGAACAAAACCCCAAGATACTTGAACTCCTCCACCTGGGGTAAGGACTTTTCTCCAACCTGGAGATGGCAAACCACCTTTTTCCGGTGGAGCACCATGGCCTCGGACTTGGAGGTGCTGATTCTCATCCCAGCCGCGCCACACTCGGCAGCAAACCGCTCCAGTGCATGCTGAAGGTCCATGTTCGATGCAGCCAACAGAACAACATCGTCTGCGAATAACAGAGATGAAATCCTGTGGCCCCCGAACCGGACCCCCTCCAGCCCAAGGCTGCGCCTTGAAATTCTGTCCATATAAATTATGAACAGAATTGGTGACAAAGGGCAGCCCTGCCGGAGTCCAACATGCACTGGAAACAAGTCTGACTTATTGCCTGCAATGCGAACCAAACTTCTACTCTGTACATACAGGGATGAGACAGCCCTTAACAGAGCGCCTCTGACCCCATACTCCCAGAGCACCCTCCACAGAATGCCACGAGGGACACGGTCGAATGCCTTCTCCAAGTCCACAATGTTTTCTGACATTCTTTAAAAAAATATTTTGTGATCAGCAGGAAAAAAAAAAACTCTTCAAACCATGTATTCACCTTATTCTTCACGTACGAGCGGGCGCAGCCATTTGAATCTTTTTGGCTCGAGACTTCCGGTCTCATTCACTTCCATTCATTTTTAGACGTTTAAAACGGCTCGTTGTGCTGCTTGATGTTGCAAACTGATATTTTCTCATTATATTATTCTACTTTGTCTGTATAGTCATGCAAACACTTGTTTGTAGAGCAACTTGTTTGACCGTTTTCTGCCGTTTAGTATTCCTAGTCATTTCTCCCATAGGCGACTGAATCGGAAGTTCTAAAACAATCGCAAAAACGAGCGCACTTCTGCATTGAAGAATAAGGTCAATAGGTGCACTTAATTATTACACATACAACATATAATTAGGTTTATTCAGATTGTTATTATATATAATACCTTTTTGCATTATTTATGTAGTTTTGTTGTAAACCTGTTTTGTGTTGCTATAGTTCTGGCTAGGTTCATTTCTGTCAGTAAAATTGCTTATACTGTATGAAGTGGTTTTCTTAGTATGTTATTTTGTACCTACTGGAGTCATATTTAATATTTCATTATGTACAGTCGTGGCCAAAAGTTTTGAGAATGACACGAATATTAGTTTTCACAAAGTTTGCTGCTAAACTGCTTTTAGATCTTTGTTTCAGTTGTTTCTGTGATGTACTGAAATAAACTTACAAGCACTTCATACGTTTCAAAGGGTTTTATCGACAATTTCATGACATTTATGCAAAGAGTCAGTATTTGCAGTGTTGGCCCCTTCTTTTTCAGGACCTCTGCAATTCGACTGGGCATGCTCTCGATCAACTTCTGGGCCAAATCCTGAATGATAGCAACCCATTCTTTCATAATCACTTCTTGTAGTTTGTCAGAATTAGTGGGGTTTTGTTTGTCCACCCGCCTCTTGAGGATTGACCACAAGTTTTCAATGGGATTAAGTTCTGGGGAGTTTCCAGGCCATGGACCCAAAATTTCAACGTTTTGGTCCCCGAGCCACTTAGATATCACTTTTGCCTTATGGCATGGTGCTCCATCGTGCTGGAAAATGCATTGTTGGATTGTTGGAAGAAGTTGCTGTTGGAGGGTGTTTTGGTACCATTCTTTATTCATGGCTGTGTTTTTGGGCAAAATTGTGAGTGAGCCCACTCCCTTGGATGAGAAGCAACCCCACACACGAATGGTCTCAGGATGCTTTACTGTTGGCATGACACAGGACTGATGGTAGCGCTCACCTTTTCTTCTCCAGACAAGCCATTTTCCAGATGCCCCAAACAATCGGAAAGGGGCTTCATCTGAGAATATGACTTTGCCCCAGTCCTCAGCAGTCCATTTGCCATACTTTTTGCAGAAGATCAATCTGTTCCTGATGTTTTTTTTGGAGAGAAGTGACTTCTTTGCTGCCCTTCTTGACACCAGGTCATCTTCCAAAAGTCTTCGCCTCACTGTGCGTGCAGATGCGCTCACACCTGCCTGCTGCCATTCCTGAGCAAGCTCTGCACTGGTGGCACGATCCTGGTGCTTGCTGGACTTTCTTGGACACCCTGAAGCCTTCTTAACAAGAATTTAACCTCTTTCCTTGAAGTTCTTGATGATCCTATAAATTGTAGATTTAGGTGCAATCTTAGTAGCCACAATATCCTTGCCTGTAAAGCCATTTTTATGCAACGCAATGATGGCTGCTTTCTTGCAGGTCACCATGGTTAACAATGGAAGAACAATGATTTCAAGCATCACCCTCCTTTTAACATGTCAAGTCTGCCATTCTAACCCAATCAGCCTGACATAATGATCTCCTAATTAACTAATACCTCTTTTAATGCATTATTAGGCAAATTTGATAATTTAGTGAGGCCCTATTAATGAGTGAATTAGTTAGATTACAATTAACTCAAATGTAAAAAAACAAACAAAACAAAAAACAATTAAATGAATGCATTCATTATTCTCAATAAGCAAGATAAGAATTAGAATGAATAATTTCCAGCAGAAGCTGACTGAGTCTAGAAAAAAAAAGGCAGAGATGAGGCTCATTTCAAACAACCTGCAGTCAACCATTAGAAATGAGTAGAGACATGGACACTGTTTTATCATTTGCCGTTTTATCATTGTGAAAGCAATAGCAAAACCACAAGAACAAGTGCTTTTAGATCATGGTTCACTGACTTTCAACAATTAATGACATACATTTTCTGTTTTGTATAGAAAATGATAAATAGCAAATTAAATAAATAAAGCTAACAAATAAAATCCAGAATATATAGATATAATGAATATTGATACTAAAACGTGCATTCTTTTTTTTCATTTGTTGTGTTTTGGAATAATCATTATGCTAGTTATTACCATTGCATATTACTATGTGGAGCAGGCTACACTTTATTTATAGCCAAATAAATCTGCTTGTATGTGGTACTATGGTCATAAAGCAAGCACGATTTATAGCAAAACGAGTCACTATAACTTCTCTTTTTATCTGTTTGATGAAGTCCACTGCACACTTTATTGAGTCTGAAATGCATACTTGTGCATTTTACTTAATTTTTTTTTTTTACTACAATAATTTTTTGTATCTTTCAGGTACACGTTCTACTCTTTTTTTATATGTGTTAATATGTTAATTATTTAGCTGAAATTTATTTCATTGAATCGTATTTGAGTCTTACGCTGAATTGATCAAATATGCAGTTCACTGTATGATACTGGCTTCTTAAAAAAAAAAAAAATGCTCCAAACATTTCTATTTCTAAAGTAGCCATATCTGCTGTGTAAATCATATGCCAGTAATTTGCAGTTCATTCCACTGTGGAAACCCCTGATAAAGCAGAGAATTAGCCAAAGGAACGTAAGAGAGTTAGTTAGCCTTATAAAGAAACACAAACGACTTTTTTAAAGTTCTCCTTCAGGGAAAACTGTGATGACTGCAATATGAGTAAACCTAATATCAGTCACCATCAGTGATGGGAATAACATTACTAACGGCGATAC
>CAIGQV010016735.1:23271921-23332395 GCA_903798115.1 Danio jaintianensis
CCTAAACTGTCCAAATTCCATTCTTAGCAATGCATATTACTAATCAAAAATTAAGTTACTGTAGATTTATGGAAGATGTCATTACTAATATCCTAATGATTTTTGGCAACAATAATTTTAACCAATTAAATGTATTTTTGGCTTTTCCGGCAAATATACCTCTAAAACATAACACAGGTTTTGTGGTCCAGGGTCACTTATCATCTGCCTTAAAGCAATTATGAATAATTCATATAAACAGCAAGATGTGTATTGGTACTACCATTAGCTGATACTTTGAAAAACGAAAGATCTGAAGAGTGAATAGCAACGGTTTAAAGAGGTAATATAGTAATAATAAGGCAAAATAATAAGGCAAATATCTGCTCTGATGAAGTGAACTGATACTGTTTTGTCTATGTACAACACAATGTGAAGGGATATCTGGGTCTCACTGGGAAGGTTTACATACATACTTTGGTCATTTTGGATGGTTATTCCAGAATCTGTTTACAGATGTGCAGGTAAACAAAGGTACATGACTGAAATTATTCCGTTGCACACAACTTGAGGAAAACTAACTAAGCTAAAAGGCTGCTGTAGACCATATGTTAGAAAATAACTTGACTGATGGTGCTGTCCTTAGGACTAATCATTCTGTTTGAGCATTCTCAAAGTCAGCAATCCAAAACAGTCAGGGATGGGCAAAAATACATTGAAATTTATTTTAAAATAAAATATAAAATACCTTCATTTTACATGTATCAAAATAAACTACAAAATACAGCAGCCACAACAAGTATCAAAATAAAATACTGTATTTTGTATTTTGAAAATACTGCAAAATACTTTTACAAGGGAGCATGCCATTTCTTCACAAACCTTCTATCGACAGGCCTATTCAATCAATCCTCTTACCATTAAACTGACTTAGTAAAGTAAACAATGATTGACAGCAACAGCATTTCTCAGAGCAAGTTTAAGTCAGCTTCTCTGCCACCTCATTCACCTCTACTGTACATTAATAGGTATTCATAAACTTTTGTTTCTCTTTCACTTTAGTATACATTTTGTTCAAATTTCATACATAAAGTCCTGTCTTGAAGATGATCTCTGGATGAACTGTAAAAAAAAAATCACTGTAAAAACCATCTAATGCAGATAATGAGTTGGAACATCATACTATATCTCTTCATTGTGTCTTCATACATTGCGTGGCCAGTAAAATTGCCACCATCTCTTAACAGTCTTATATTTTAAAAGGGTGATATATGAAGAGGTTATTTTAATTTTCATTAATTTTTCTTTGGCTTAGTCCCCTATTTAAGAGGGGTCACCACAGCGGAATTAACTATTACAGCATATGTTCTTACACAGCGGATGCCCTTCCAGCCGCAACCTAGTATTGGGAAACATCCATACACACTCATTCACACACACACTCATACACTATGGCCAATTTCATTCATTCATTCATTTTCTTTTTGTCTTAGTCCCTTTATTAATCAGGGGTTGCCACAGCGGAATAAACTGCCAACTTATCCAGCATATGGTTTACACAGCGGATGCCCTTCCAGCTGCAACCCAGCTGCATTTACACACACTCATACACTATGGCCAATTTAGTTTATTCAATTCACCTATAGCGCATGTCTTTGGACTGTGGGTGAAACCAGAGCACCCGGAGGAAACCCATGCCAACACAGGGAGAACATGCAAACTCCACACAGAAAATGCCAGCTGGCCCAGCCGAGATTCGAACCAGCGACCTTCTTGCTGTGAGGTGACAGTGCTAACCACTGAGCCACCGTGCCGCCCTAATTTAATTTTTTTTGTTCACATAAGTTTTTTTTATAAATCAATTTTTTTTTGCAATCGAAATCTTCTATACTTAATGTAAAAACATGATTTCTGAAAACTACTAACATCTCTAGTTTTAGTAATTTCCATAAATCATATTTTTTTGCAGTTGTACTCTTCGATGCACAACATAAAATAAACAAACAAACTGTCTATATACATCCTGCTGCTGTGTAACAGGAGTCTGGAGTTTTTGACCAGACTGTATAGACTGGAGTATTATTAAATATTTGTGTCTCATATACTGCATTGTGCCACTTTAACATCTTTCCTCTTCATTAACTATAAAACGCACCTGCAGATCAGCCACTGGCATTTGAAACAGCCAATGAAGTATTGTAGGAATCGCCACTGTAAGACTTATTTGTATGTTGTTTGTCTTATTTTATTGGCATCTACATCAGCAATCCATCTAAAACTACTATTATTTGTGCAGTTTACTCATTCTGTCAAGATGTTTTCAGTTCCCCTTCATATGGGAACTCCAACGTGCGTCTGTAAACAGACTACGGGAGATTGCTAGACAACCAATCACTCTGAAGAGAAAGTGATTTGTTTGGAAAATGAGTTGGCAGAGCTCGGCTCCACAGGTGCGACTGATTAGTCATTAGTGGAGTATATCAGTAGTATCTGCAGAGTGAGCCTCAGATTTATTGCTCCAGACCTCACACTGAGACTGAAGAGCTCCTGATCTGCATCCTGATTTCAAGACAAAACCAGCTTTCCCACCAGTGCAGGCGAAGACGCGACAGTGGCGGTCGAACTGGGCTCCTTTCCCATCCCCTGGGTGTTTCACTGGTGTTTCACAAAAGAGCAGTTTTCCCTAAAAGAGCAGATCCCCTAAGAGAGCAACACGGCCGAGCAGCGCGTCTTTTTAAAGATGTCATTCCAGCCGTGCGTTTCTGGATGCGGTGGTTTCCTAACCCTGGATGACAGGCACAAGTATTGCATCACATGTCTGGGGGTCCAGCATGTGGAGGCGGTGCTCACGGACAGTTCTTGCCCTCAGTGCGAGGGCTTGACTGTTGCGCAGCTAAGGTCGCTGCGTACTCTAGCATTAGGGTGCGTTGTAAAACCCGCACCTCATCTCGGCTGGAGGGACCGGCTCGATTGCATCCTTCGCCAGGAGGACAGGAATCTCCTCTCACAAGACAGGGGCGGACACGAGACTGACCCTCGTGAAATATACATCCGTGAACTTGGGAGGGCGAGAAGCGAATTGTATCGCGTAGCCGAGTCTGACCGTCCGCATGAGCCACCGCGATGGGCTGGGCAGCGCTAACCACTGACAGAGCTCACACTAATGGCGTCATCAGAGCGATCGGTGACGTGCAAGCGGAGGTGCAGCTGGGGAGGGGAGTACTCACCCCAGAAAGCCGAGCGGGCCGAGGAAAAGCTGAAAATAAGACACTGTCCCCTCGGGGTTGTCAGTGCGGCTCCGGATTTGGAATCGGACATGTTAGCCGTGTTGTTCCGGGCTGCTTCAGCCGTAGGACTGGAGATGGCTTGTCCCCCAGCTCCGCGGCCGGTCCACTTAGATGGGTGTTATGTGGGGGCTAAGAAGAAGGTGAAGCCTTCCAAGCCCCCCGTCCCCTTCTTCCCGAAAGTACACAGTGAGTTCACGCAGGCATGGAGGGCACCTTTCTCTGCACGGACCTCGTGCGCTCCCGCTCTTAACACCCTTGATGGTGGAGCAGCCAGGGGGTATGAGGCGATTCCTCAGGTGGAGCGCGCTATTGCGATCAATCTTTGCCCGCAAGGCCCCTACACCTGGAGAGGTCCACCTAAACTCCCGTCCAAAGCGTGTAGGGTGTCTGAGTCTCTCACGGCCGCACCTTCAGCCTAATTCAATCTAATCATCCGATTCCTCAGAGACGTGCAGCGATTAAATCCATCCCGCCCCCTCTCATGCCCTCATGGCATCTCTCTGTAGTTCTGGCAGGCCTGCAGAGAGATCCATTCTTGCCACTCGACTCGGTATCCTTAAAAATTCTGTCCATAAAGACAGCTCTGCTGATCGCGTTGGCTTCGTTCAAGAGAGTCTGGGATTTGGAGGCATTTCCGGTCAGCGAATCATGCCTGGAATTCAGGCCGGCCTACTCTCACGTTATCCTGAGACCCTGGCCTGGCTATGTGCCTAAGATTCCTACCACCACATTTCGAGATCAGGTGGTGAACCTGCAAGCGCTGCCTTCGAAGGAGGCAGACACAGCCTATTCACTGCTTTGTCCCGTTCGCGCTTTGCGCCTTTACGTGGAACGAACGCAAAACTTAAGATCCTGTGAACAGCTCTTTATCTGTTATGGTGGTCGGCAGAAGGGAAGTGCCGCATCAAAACAGAGGTTGGCCCACTGGATAGTTGATGCCATCGCCCTCGCTTATGAATGCCAGGGCGAGCCTCATCCCCCCTAACGTAAGAGAACACTCTACTAGAAGTGTCGCCTCCTCCTGGGCGTTAGCACGTGGTGCCTCTCTTACAGATATCTGCAGAGCTGCAGGCTGGGCGACACCTAACACATTCGCAAGATTTTTTAATCTTCGAGTGGAGCAGGTTTCCTCCCGATTATTGGGTAACTCTGATCAATCGGGAGGAAATAAGGTCGGTGTTAACAACGCTTGCTGCGCCATGCTCCCTAACACGGAGATACGTGCGCCTTTTTCATTCTGCTAGTAAGTTTTCCGTCTGGCGAACCCTAGAGAATTCCTCCGAGGCCCCCAGCACCCGACTCAGCGGAGGAGCAGGGTGCCTGGCTCAGTGTGATGTCTGGTATGCCCAATCTGGTCTACCCACATGCTGAGGTTCGGTGCCAGCTATGCGGGGTCCCCTATGGTGATCCCATATGCTTACTCAGCCACAGAGTGTTCCCCCTGACCAGGCGGACCCGTGTCTTCCCTACCCGCTAACCAGCTTATCATATGTAGCACTCCCCCTCCTTAGGGCTAATCCATATGCTCTTATTGCCATCAAGTCTCCCCTCTTGGGTAGCAGGTGGCCTCCGCAGCGTCCTCCCCCTTCAGGGACTGGCACGCTTCCCAACGTACTGTCATATTCTAAAAATCTCTAGTCTATATTAGCTAGGTAAAAGCTCATTACGACCCCCGTCTAAAATTTCTAAATTTCCCATGTAATGGTAATTAAAGGGCCCAGGGGATGTTGGAAGGTAGCGCTCTTGGTGATGCTTGTGCGCTCACACTTTGCTTGGCTAACTTCACATCAGGAGCGTGACAGGCTTAGCTGCTGTGGCGTTTTCCATACAGTCTCCCGTAGTCTGTTTACAGACGCACGTTAGAGTTCCGAATAGGGAAGGGAGACGTGCATCTCCACTGCCACAGCAGCTGTGTCTCCAGCCGTTGGCTGAGTGTTCGGTCTTCAGCTGGCAAAAATCTGAGGCTCGCTCTGCGGACGCTACTGAAATACTCCACTAATGACTAATCAGTCACACCTGCGGAGCTAAGCTCTGCCAACTCATTTGGCATTCATTGGCCCTTTTTCTTTCTCTTTAGAGTGATTGGTCGTCTAGCGATCTCCCGTAGTCTGTTTACAGAGGCACGTTGGAGTTCCCTATTCGGGGAACGTGGGTTACGTACGTAACCAGGACGTTCTTCTTTAACTGGAAGAGTCTCACTTTACCCCCTTAGTGAACACCAGTACAGCATCCTCTGCATTTCTACCTGCAGCACTGAGGCTGACCCTGAGGATGTTCTGAAGCTCCACATCCTGTTCTTAAGTACTGATATTTTATTCCATCTTATTTCTGAAGCAAAGATGCTGATGCCGAATTGTACACTATACTGCCATTACATATTAGCATTGACATTTCAATCTATCAGATAATCATGTGCATACTTTATTAAAAGAGATCTCAAACTACAAATTTTAAATTGATAGTCATTTATTCACTCATAACTTTTGGAAAGAAAAATCACAGGCATTCTGTTTTCTCAGGGGGGAAATACATCTGTTAAGGGCAATTCAGAATGAACAATCGTGCTTGCTATATTAAAGGTTAGTTCCAAATGGAGGTGCTCAAATCTGGCCACTTCAATGGGCCCTTTTCAATAAAATCTTTCGAAAGGTCAAGTATTCTCAAGAGGTTCAACATGGGACCAGAGTGGGTTTGGGGTCCAAAACCGACGAGTGCTTAGAAAATGGGTTGTTTTAGTAGTAGTGACCTCCGGTCTTGGGTAATTTAAAATAAAATAAACCAAACAAGTTATAGTGTGTAATAAAGTGTACAGGACGTAAATATTTCTGTCAGATGCGTTTATGAGATATGCACATAGAAGGAACAAATGTTTATAATTAAATCCTTATTATATTAAATCCTTCTTACAGAAATTTGAACTATGTCATATCTGATGGATATTATAAAATAATAATAATTAAGTACATAAATAAATCAAAGTAATGGAACAGTGTCCAAAGTAGCAGGGCAGTAGATTTTTTTTCTTTACTGACTGCAAGGGTACTGGCTGTACATGTCAATGCCAACTACATTTGGGTCCATTTGGGTTAAAACATAAATGCCACTGAGTCGGAGTAATGCCTAATTTATTGGTTGTGTCTTAGTTTTATTTTTTTATTTTAAATAATTCATTTATGCATTACCAGTTCAGGTAAGAGGTAAATTGAGTCAGAGTTTAGGACCTAAGATGGACACTTTTTCCTTTTTTTAATCCTTTTTACTTTATTTTTTCCCCTCCATGTTTCCTCAATTTGAAGCTCTCATTCTGTACGGTCTTTCTAGTGTGGACACATACAGTACCATGGTGAAAATTTCAGGAAAATCCATTGCACTAGCTGGTGCACAATATGGAAAGTGGGACTGTTGAACAGAGCTAAACCAGTCTTGCTTAAAAATGAATGAGAGTTATTGGTTGACCAGAGTGTTGATCTACAAGTTAGGACAGAACTACTGTATAAATGCTCTAATCAGAATTAACCAACTTGAATGAATATAGAACTCTTGCTGAACATAACTTAACAAGTTATAAATCTGTCATAAACATGACTGTCATGAGGCCATTATAATTGTCATGAATATTTTTCTGATCACTTTTTCAGTGGAACAATCTGTATTTGTCATTAAAATGTCTCATTAAAAGTGTCTCATTACTTTGTCAAATAATTTTTAAGAGCTTCATTAATATTTAATGACAAATTCAGCTTGTTCAATTCAATTCATCTTTATTTCTATAGCGCTTTTACAACGTAGATTGTGTCAAAGCAGCTTAACATAGAAGATTATAGTAAATTGAAACAGTGTCAGTCCAGTTTTCAGAGTTCAGTGTGGTTTAATTTTCACTGCTGAAAGTCCAAACACTGAAGAGCAAATCCATCTATGCTCAGCTCCACAGGTCCCGAACCATGCAAGCCAGTGGCGACAGCGGCGAGGAACGAACTTCACCAATTGGCGAAAGTGAAGGAAAAAAAAACCTCGAGAGAAACCAGGCTCAGTTGGGCATGACCATTTCTCCTATAGCCAAATATCTTGTGCAGAGCTGCAGTCTAGGTGCCGGAGGCTGGAGAACGCTGGACGTCCATCGTGGAGAAGCTGCAGGTGGGAGAGGTCACCGGCTGGTGTACAGGCTGGCCCTTCAGAATAATGCGAAGACTCGTCTGTCACTGGGGTCTTACAGGAATCAGTCTCCTGCTCTCCATGACCACCACAGCAGCTGCTCAGAATACGGCCTGGTCCAGGATTATGGAAACCTCGGGAATAAAAAAAAAAAGACTAACATAAGCGCAGATGCCGTTCAAATTATAATGTGTTTTGGGAAGTGTTCCTGGCTCCGGTTGCCCTAAATAATGCAGACTAACAATCCTTTAAAGGATTTGTATTTCAAAAGCATTTGTGTTTTATGTGTATGCTAATGCAAGGAGATGTGTCTTTAATCTACTTTTAAACTGACAGAGTGTGTCTGCTTCCCGAATTGTGCTGGGAAGGCTGTTCCAGAGTTTAGGTGCCAGATATGAGAAAGATCTACTGCCTACAGTTGATTTTGATATTCTGGGAATAATCAATTGTCCAGAATTTATTGAGTGTAGTGGACGTGAGGGGCTATAATACACCAGGAGCTCCCTCAAATACTGGGAAGCCAAGCTGTTCAGGGCTTTGTATGTAGTCAATAAAATGTTTAAATTTATATGATATTTAATAGGGAGCCAATGCAATGATGAAAGAACTGGAGTAATATGATCATATTTCTTTATTCTAGAAAGCACTCTAGCAGCTGCATTTTGAACTAGCTGTAGTTTGTTAATTAGACCAATAGGGCAACCATCTAGTAACGCATTACAATAGTCTAACCAAAAGGTCATGAAAGCATGAATGAGCTTTTCCGCATCAGACATTGATAGCATATGTCGAAGTTTGGCAACATTTTTAAGATGAAAAAAAAATGCAATTTTACAGATGCTTGAAATCTGGCCTTCAAACGACAGGTTGCTATCAAAATTGTACCACTGTAGTCAAGGTAACAAAAATTATTAATGGCACATATTCACATATTTATAATGGCTTTATGACAATCATGTTTATGTCAGATTTATGACAAGTTTTGTTGTCTTGGTAATGTCAAGTTGTCATGACAATGACAAAAACAGGTTGTGATGTATTTGTTTATGTCAAGTTGTCATAACAAAGTCATCTTTGCATTTAAAATGTCATAACTGAACAAGTTACTTTTAATGACAGTTGTTATAAGCATGCATAAAATCTCATTCACATTCATGACATGTGCCATGCCGTGATTATAAGGTTTGTTGACAGTCTTATGAACACCCCTTCAAGTTAAGTGTTAACAATTAAATTACTGACAAAATATTTAATGTTGTCTTCTCATTTTTTGAGCTCTTAAACCGCCATTGAGGCACTCAAAAGTGTTAACAAAGTTGATGTATTTTCACACTCTGCATCTGCAAAACATTGTGCACTCACTAAAAATATTTGCTTTAACCAGATTTTTCTCCATTTAGTCTCCATTAAGTACAAGTAAGAATTTATTAAAAATAAACTACACATTATCAAGAGATTTTTAAACTGTTTTTTATAACAAAGTAACAATATATAAAGTAGAATTACTTGCATTATTGATTGTACTTCAAGGGATGAGGATGCTAGACAGCAATATCTGACTGTATGTCAGCATTAAAGGGTACCTATGATGAAAATCATCTTTTTGAAGCTGTTTGGACAGAACTGTGTGTAGGTATAGTGTGTCCACAGTCATATTGGGGTGATATAAAGACAATAAGCCTCTTTTTTTAAATTTCCTGACGTTAAAATAGCATCCAAATCCCTACCATTTTGAGGCCCACCGCAACATGACATAGGAGTGCAGTTTTCCTGCCCACCGATTTGACTGACAGCCGCGTATTAACATGTCTCCGTAGTAACACGTATAATCATATCAACCATACAGGACGTGCGCAAAGCAACCGGGAATAAAAGATCTGTTCAGTTCGCTAGGATCATCAATCATCATCAAATGTGATCAGGAATGAGTTTTACAAGTTTAAAACCTTTTTAAAACAGTGCATGTTTGTAATGAATTACAGCAACTTTACCGTCTTTACTTATTCACCACAGCTGCATGTCAGTACAATTATAAAAGAAGACGCTTCAATCCCGGTTTGTGGACATTAAATCAGGTTTATTTTGTACATTAACATAACAGATGTCCATACAGCAGTGGATATTAAAGTGTATCCTGTCACATTTTCTCTGCAAAAACAGTGCAAAGCTAAACGCGAGCTGTGTGTGTGTGTGTGTGTGTGTGTGTGTATGTCTGCGTGTGTGTGTGTGCGCGTGTGTGTGTGCTTGCATGAAATTTGTAACAACATTGTGGACTTGAATTAACTCCACAACAAATACATCAAATAATCATTGGGATAGTTCTTACTGTAGTATTTCTCACAAACGTTACGTTAGATCTGCTTCCTTCATGTCTGTCACTGTGCTGTTTATTTGACGCAGCCGAGGCGGAGATTGAGGCACACTCTGACAGGCACGTGGGAACGGTGGGCAGGGAAAACTAGCATTAAAGGCGCAGGCAACAAAAACAGCTATAGTGTTCAAAGCAGAACATTCCAATGTTCTGAAGGGTATAATAAATAATCTGATGGGTGTTTTGAGCTGAAACTTTACAGACACATTTTGGAGAAACAAAAGACTTATCTTGAAAAAGGGGTAAAATAGGTGCCTTTTAAACAGTATATATTACCAGATCAATTCTCTACAAACAGGACTAAATGCATCACTATGCATACTAAACACAATATAGATCATACAGGTAAATTTTATTCACTTAAAAAAAAAAAAAATAAAAAAAAAATAATAATTCGATATGACCTAGGTGTCAGTCTAATTCTCACAACTGAAAACTGAGCATGTTTTGCATGCAGACTGCACTGAAACAACATGCCACACAGAATCTCAATGACATGGCTGCCTAATAACACTATCTGTTCAGAGAAGCTGGTCTGGAATGAAGAGATGTGTCAGGCCTTGTAATGGCATTGGTTACCAGCAGGGTCAGAGTTACCAGAACACTAAATCCTGCCACATGTGGAATGCAGTGTATCTGGACAGACCCTGATAAATATTGAACACCACCAGGGATGTTGTAAGAATGGACTTAGACAATACAGCATTCAGAAAGAGGTGAGACTAGATCTACTTTATTATCCATAACAACGTTTTTTTAAGACCTAATTATTTCAATCTACAGTTACAAACAAAACAATGAATGCATTGAAATTAAATATTGAACTTCTAAAATAAAAAGTGACCGCTCTTGGAGAGCCTTGAAGAGTTTGAGTTAGAAGGTGCTGACAACTTCTGAGTTGTACAGACTGAACTTGTTTTGTATATTTAGCATTACACCAACAAACACAACCCAGGCTCATTGGAAATACATGCCTCAGCCTATGCATTTTTGTGAAAGTCATTGCACATTTCAGATGACAATCCACTAGAGGTTACTGTGTACATATTTGCTAATCTGAAATATTTTAGATAGGATACATTGTTACAGAAACATTTTCTTCTTGTACACGTCCACGAGAAGGCCTGTAGTACCTATCAACTTGAACTACTGGCCTAAACCCTTCTCTAGATCCAACCAATAGTGTTTTTAAAAGCAGACCCAAGCACTCTGCATCACAACATCATACAAAGTGAGTTACTGAGCAAACTGACCATGCCAGGAAGTTGACCATATGAAAATAGATAGACGTGGCAAATATAATCAATTACAAATAATGAACATTGTTAGTTTTTTTTTTATTATTCATTTATTTGGTGTTGAGCAAAGAACTGCATAAAATAATCCTTCATTTATTGATATGATGTGCCTGTAAATATAATTTATAAAGAAGAAATGTTTTTGATGTCATACTACCCTATATCGTTCATGTTAAATAGAAACTGCGATCAAACATGTTGAGGTACGCATTTGCACTTTTACAATAATGAAGGCTGTGGCATGTACTGTATGTCCATTGAGCCTGTGTTGAACAAACAATCTTAATAAACAAATTCCAGGTTTTTTTAAAAATAGCTCTTTGTATTGTTGTTATCCCTTTTCAAGAAATTTGTAAATTTAATGACTAATTAAAATGTAAATCTCTACTGCTGTGGCATTCAGAGTCGCCTCATCCAGCTCCATCTGGATGTACTCCTCGGCCACCTGTTTATCATGATATTACTTTTATATGCTTTTTTATACTGTGAAAGGCTGGAAATAATTGAAAGCATTTGTTTGTTTGTTGTTGTTTTTTTGTCTTTACAAAAAGATCATTTAGAATTCCAAAAGTGACAAAAAGGGCTGATAACGATTTTGGAGCAGTAGGGGAACTGTTGCTCTGTCTTTTTTCTTTCTGGATCTTACTCTGGCATTTTGGGGCTCTGCTATTGTGGTGGTTTGACTAAAAAAAAAAAACCTTTTTGCACCGTCATGCTGATAAAATGTATAAATTTTTTAGAAAAATGGAAGCATTATACTATTTTCTAAATGAGGATTGGTCAATTGAAAAAAAAAAAATGCACAATTTACATAGTAAACTGAAATTGCAGCCTGATTTTTTTGTAATAATAGTATATATACACAGTGTTTGCATACGTTTAGGGGAACAACATGAAAGGGTTGGGGAAACAAGAGGCTAATAACCACCACTCTAATTTATGTACAGTCCACAAGTGTTGCATTTACCCTATAACTATGAGAAATACATGAATAACAGTTGCATTTACTGTAATCAGAACACTACATTTGTGCTGTAATTACAGAGAACATTTTTTTTACCACTTCTTTCCTGGTAGCATTGCCTGTTATAATTGTTGAATTACCAAATATCCTCTACTTTTTCTTATGGTTAATTCCCAGATTTTCCTCAAATAAATGGTTAAATTACTATGTATATACCTTTTCAGTTGTCAAAATCACAAAGCTGGTACTTTTTTGTGAACAGGTAGAATTCCACAATCTGAACAGGGCAACATTCAGATCACCATATATCTAGAACTGATCCATATAGGGCCTTGAAAAATGCTAATTTCATTTAATACATGGCTAAGAACCAGAATCTAAAATCATTCTGACATGCATGTAATCCATCTCTAGTTACAGGAACACAAACTTTGGAGAAAATAATTATCAGATGGGTATGTTCAAATTGTTTTAATAGAGGGCAAACTGCTTATTTTTTCTATTTTTAACATTAGTTGTTTTTCGAACGCTTCACCCTGAAAATGTGTAACAGTTTACCCATGATTGAGCTCACAATATATCGGAACTAAACCATATAGAGCATTGAAAACAAGGACACCAAGAAAAGGTTTGCTAAAAACAAATATTTGAAAGCATATTAGGATATATTTATAAGTAAATGGATGCAAATTTGTTTGCTGAAGACTGTAAGTTGCTGACATTTACAAAAATTGATTAGAAATTTCAGTTATTGAATTTACAGAAAATTACCATCCTTTTTATAATAAAATTCTAGATGAGATTCATGCTATTGACTGAGTAATTGACCCCTTTACTGCCTACAAGTCAGAAAATTCCAAGGCAATAATATTGATGGGTTTCCTTCAGCTTGTCGATTTCACTTATCAGATTTCCCAGTCTAGTGGCAATGAACTACAACTGCAGAGTGACACGATTGGCCTCCTCACAAGCACCCAGCACAGAATAACACAACATCTCATGGCCCCATGGTGCACATAGGTTTGTGGTGAGGTTTGGTGTTAGACCTGGAAGCTTTACATTTACAATTCAGAGACCAGTTGAAGAAGACTATTATTTAACTTTTGACTTTAGCAATGCAAGTCCAAGGCAGACATGCACTGTAACAATAGCATAATTGAAAATATGTTTCAAGCTGATAGAAATGGAAAATAACCCCCAGCAACCACCTGACCAAGCATGCCGCATTTAAATTTTGCCATCAGACGTTACGCGTCTGAGCCAATTTGACTCAGATTGACCAATAAAACATGCAGTGTGTGACTTTTACAAATTAAATCATGTTTCAAGCTGATAGAAATGGAAAATAACCCCCAGGAACCACCTGACCAAGAACTCACAGCCTTCTCAGTTTTGGGACATCTCTCCAAATCGTTGAATTCAGGTGTTCCAATCACTTCCACAACCACAAGTGTATAAAATCAAGCACTATACACACGCAAAAGAACACTATAGTATAGTAATTTACAGAAATCACTACAGAGTTTTTGAAACATACTATATTAATGTCACGGTCACACAAGGAAGAGTAAACTTCAAGGGTGTTTATTCAAGTGATATGCACAATAGTAGTTAGGTGAAGTAGGTGAATGGTGTTGAGGAAGGTGAGCGATCTCACACACACACAGTTCATCAGTTCAGTTCAAAGGCTATTGCCCACATAAGCAAAGACACTTCCCTTATATTGGTGCATTGACATTCACAGGCAGAGGACATCCATGGAAGAGCGCAGGAGAAGACAGGAGAGAAGACGAGTGGACCATGCGTGTCTGATTCCAGCCGCTGACTGAATGAGTGAGGTGAGTATATATGCTGTGTGGTGATTGCAGGTGCAGGTGATGGTGATTAGTATTCAGGTGAGGGTTCACGGGTGTGGTGCGTGGTGGACGGTGACTGAGAGTGGTGACTTGGAGTGGGATAACGAGCAGCAGGTGTGACAATTAAAGTATTTTAATTACTCTATTGCGGTAATTCTACAGTTGCTATGGTAACACAACAGCTATACTAATAGAAAAAAAATGACCCAGTTCTGTAGTTTTATTACAACTATAGGGTGCATTATAAAATACACCATAGTTTACTGTAGAAAAAACTAAAAAAGAGTAGAGCTCAGACAGCAGCAACCAAGACTTCACCAACATCACCAAATGCAATGCAAAGCATTGAATGCAGTTGTGTAAAACACACCACCACTGGACTCCAGAGCATTGGAGACGTGTTCCCTGGAGTGACTAACCATGCTCTCTGTATGGAAATCCAAGTGTAAAGTTTGTTGGAGGGGGGTATGGTGTATGTTTGGGTGATGGTTATGATCATCAGATCTTTGTGCTTTCTTTTAACCCCAAAAACCTCATAAAGACATTTTCAGACTAATGAATTTGCATAGACCTTCCAGTGCACCAAAACCTCAAACAGTTATGTTTTCCAGTAAGACTGTCCAATACTGATGTCTTGTTCACTGTTCAGCTCACTGATATATGATTACCAGGTAAGACCTGTTATGTGAAACTACAGCATGAATCACAAACTTAATATAAATGTTCTTAATACACACTTGCCAAGAAAAGTACTACATCCCATAATAATGTAACACTTGAACTGAAGCACTTCATGAAAAACATTGAGAGCCGGCAGCTCTACAAGTGTTGTGTAGGTGTGATTAATTTGATCTGTCAAACAATCACTCTCTGAACAAGCTGATTTCCACCATTAAACTAGCAAGTAATCCGCTGCGTAAAACATATGCTGGATAAGTTGGCGGTTCATTCCGCTGTGGTGACCCCAGATTAATAAAGGGACTAAGCCGAAAAGAAAATGAATGAATGAACTAGCAAGGAGACATACTGTTCATAAAATGCATTGTTTTTTGTTTTATTTTAATAGTCAACTCATAGACAATAGACAACTCATAAGTATCAGTGGGTGGTAAAATACAGCTGTTGTATTACTTATGGGATACTTTGCTGATGTGAAATTACATAAAGACCTTACTTTTGTGCTTTTCTACTCTACCTTAAAGCAAGATGAAACAAAAACTTCTGCAAAGAAATAAATGTGAGTGACTGACAGGATTTAGTGATATCTGTGGATAGAGATACTGAATGAGAGGTTTTTCTCACCAAAGCAGAGTCAAGAGGGAAGGCAAGAGTTTTTTTTTTAATGTTATTCATG
Organism: Danio jaintianensis; assembly: GCA_903798115.1. Lineage (NCBI taxonomy): Eukaryota > Metazoa > Chordata > Actinopteri > Cypriniformes > Danionidae > Danio > Danio jaintianensis. The sequence continues at coordinate 23,287,183 of CAIGQV010016735.1, forward strand.
CAAAACATACAGCTTGGCACTTTCATTTACTGCCAGCAGGCACTGATAAGGAAAAACACCACCAAAAGTGATTTTGTTGTTGTTTGTGCAGTTACGTCCACTGCTGGAACACTGAGAAATGTGTCTTGCATTTCTACCTGCCACAATAAGATATTTGAATATCAAATAACAACAAACAAGGAGGAACATATTTCAGTTTAATTAAACTTAGTGAAGTTTCACAAACTAATTTCGAGAGAAGTATGTGATATGATTGATCACGACTGGTTTCTCATCTGTAAACATTAGTAAGCCAATCGGATTATTCCAAACTCACTATAAGTAGCCTGTCTAGCATTACTCCCTTATCTTTGTTTTTTTAAGACTGCTCTCGCTACAAAACATGCTCCAGCTTTAAAAAGCTTCTTACAGCATCGCAGCACCAAACCTATTTTTATGGAAAAGAACTAAACAACAACTTCAGCAGGAGCCCCGCTCTCCCCAAAAATCCAGGCGCAGCTCAGCGCCACCCAGCCACGCCAGAACTACAAATAAAGCCCGAAGCCCCTGCAAGAGACAGCTGGCCCACCTGCTTTTACAATTCAACCACATCGCTGTCAAAGAACTCTTTCTCCATCCACTTGATGCCACCACCTGCTTTCCCCAGCCTCATCCTATGCATCTGCCATGCCTTCAACCCAAATCTCCAGCATGCTGACCGTCCACGAACTCTGCCAGAATCTCTCAGCAGGGCTCGCAATTTTTTAAAATTCCTGGTAGCCCTCAGGCAGGCATTCTTTTGGTAGTCCGAACATAAATTTAAGTAGCCCAAATAGATAATACATTATTTATTAAATAAAAACAAAAACATACATTAACTAAATAAAAAAGATATAATGGCATTTGTTATCGGCTATATATTCATTTTTAAATAACCAAAATTGTATTATTTAACTTTTGAAAAGTCATTTATTTTTTATTTATTTTTTGTAAGTTTTTATGAAATTTTTTACTAAAAAAATTATGTTAAGTGAACATTGTTTTAGGCTATTATTTGCAGCTATAAAGACATTCCAATATGTTACAGAGTGTATATATATATATATATATATATAATAAATGAATGTTTCCTTGTGGTTATTTTTGATTATTTCTTATATAACTAACTTACTGCTTCCTGTAAAATCTGAATGATTTTAGCTCTAAGGTAGAGAAGACACAAATACATATTTCACCCAAACTGGAAAATTGTGTCAATATTTTCTCACCCTTCACTCATTTCAGACCTGTTTGTGTTTCTTTCTCTTTTTAAACATAAAACGTTTTCTTCAAAATATCTTTATCTGTGTTTAACAGAAAGAATAAAAACAGATTTGAAAAAAGTAAAGGTAACTGCCCCTTTAACGATCCCTTTAAGTGCAAGTCAAAAAATAAACTGACATTTTCTTTTAGTTGACTGCCAATTGTTTACCAATCCTGTTGAATAACCGCGACAGATGTAGACAGTAGACAGATGACATTCACTTATCCTTACTAACGTATAATGTGTATTCTATCTTTCTTAAGCACGTGCGTCTGTTCTGTACGTGCTCCAGATGCATGCACTTGCATAGTTTAAAAATGAACGGTTTTTCGTTACAGTCTGAATGACTAACCAACATATCTTGATCTTAATATTGAATAATTGCATAAAGATATTTATTTTTAATTTCGCTTAGCTTAGACAGGCCTCATGATGTGAAACGGCTTGTTTACGAACAAGAACAGGATGTTCTGTTTATGCTGCTGCTATAGACACGTTAACGTGATTTAAATATGAAACGTGATTATTACATTTAAAACTTAGCTCATGCTATTGCTGTATCTGAATCTTATGTCGGTGCGATCTCTGAGTGAGTAACGAGTGTTTGTGTGCTTCAGTGCCGAGCATTTCAGTACAGAACAAGCGATTAAACTGACAGAAACACCATGTTACATTATTTGGGAGTTAGTTGAGAATACTGTGGCTTTTCTCCTGTATTATCAACAAGGGCAGAGTGTAGATAGATTTTGGTAGCCCGATTAAAAAAATCAATAGCCCCAGAAAGTCGGGCTACCGAATTTTGCAAGCCCAGCTCAGACTCGGGTAACTGAGCCATTGCAATAAAGCTGAAGTCTCACCCCTGGCCGTTTCAACATACTTCTCGCTGTTCATAACATGCTTTAAGGGGAAACCTCGCGGAATATAATGACTCCCCAACAAAAGACTAAACATGCCATATATCTTTTGAAAGCTGAAACTCTCGTGACTTGAATGATTCCAACCATTTTAAGATACATTAACACAGCGGACAGAATTTGTGTCCTTTTTTGAACAACCAAAGAAATTATAACAACCGAAGAAACTCACCTTGCAAGCCTCCCGTCCATCCACAGATCCAGGCAATCCAATTCAGTCCAAAACACACTTATACGTCAATAAATATCCACAGAACTCAATGTTATCATTTCAAACTAGTAGCCAGAACAATCTAATCTATAACGCGTTCAGTAGAGTAGCGTCCTTTCAGATGTAAACATTACTGATATTTTGACATCAAAATGGCCGCCAACCTTTGCACTCCTGGATTGACATCTCATTTGAACCAATAGCTGAATCTAAAGCTGTATCTGTCTTTTAAGAAGCTCCAACATCCAAGGAGAGACAGTCCCATCAGAAACAGTCCCGCCCTCTCTTTGACGTTAATGGGTCAACTCAGTCGCAATGATGAACAGTTGAGTATGTAAATATATGAGTGTTTAAAGTATAAAGAATAGAGGAAGGAACTAATAGATATCTTAAGGAGAAAGGTAAGGAAAATAAAGGCATTGGATACCTACTGGGATATGAGTTCAACAGCAACCATGTAAGGTATAGGATTTTATTTAGTTTTATATAACACAGAGTTAGATAAACAGATTTAATATAAATATTAATAATTCATGTAAATAAAATAAAATAAGTGCTCTGTTTCAGTTCTGGAGATTAAGGAGCTCAGTGTGGAGGGGGGAATGAACTGAACACGCAGTACCAACCGATACCTGAGCTCAGAAATCTGTGGGATTGAAGCAGTGCAATGACAAACAAGAACAACAGACTCTGATTGCATAACAAGTACAGTAGGTGGTGATATGCACGAACAATGCAGTTCACTACAAAGAAGAAGAAGTTGCAATAACGGCCAGATAAGCCTGTGATATTAATCATGTTAACACACTAAGTGTAATGTTATTTTAAACATGGACAAAATGGAAAATTAAACAAAAATGGGACATTGTTTTTAAGTCCAGGGTTTTGATTTATTCATTCATTCATTTTTGGCTTAGTCCCTTTATTAATCTGGGGTCGCCACAGCAGAATGAACCACCAACTTATCCAGCATATGTTTTACGCAGCGGATGCCCATCCAGCTGCAACTGGGAAACATCCATACACACTTATTCACACACATACACTACAGACAATTTAGCTTACCCAATTCACCTATAGCGCATGTCTTTAGACTGTGGGGGAAACCGGAGCACCCAGAGAAAACCCATGCGAACACAGGGAGAACATGCAAACTCCACAAAGAAATGCCAACTGACCCAGCCGAGGCTCGAACCAGCGACCTTCTTGGTGTGAGGCGATTGTGCTACCCACTGCGCCAGCGTGACGCCACCAATGATTTAAAAAATGTAATTGAGTATAGAAGTCTGATTGTAACATGCCATTGTGACTCATGCATCCATTCCATACTCAAACAGTGTCACGAGAGATTTTTCATTTGCAAGTTGGTTGGTGGTATAAATGGCAAAGAAAACGAGCAAACAAACTTTCCGCTTGACAGTGATGAATCTCAGGAGGACGGAGTAGATGTTTCATCCGTTGACTCTGAGGTAGATGCATTTGAATTTTAAGCAAATTTACAAGATCACTAAGGGGTTAAAACTCTACTCCACCATCACTTCACCTACTTTGCCTTCAAGAGGAACCTCAAGGACACTAGCCCACGCGACACCCCATATCCTCAGCCCACTATCTCTCCGCCAAAACAAGAACAACCCGGACTGTCAAATAAAACAGCAAGAAAAGCCACGCCCCAGCCGAACCTCAGACTCCGCCAGATAGATTCCAGGATCACCCTCGCCACAACATCCACTGTTCATCAAATGGACATTTCCTTGGACAATAATTCACCTCCCCAGTACACAAAAAAAATTCCAGCTGGCTCCAGAAACAGAAACGCCTCCAACACCCATTCCTCCCTATTTAGAGATGATATTCCCATTGTTTGATGAGGAAACAATTTCTTTCCTCACCAAACAAAGCAAACACATCAATCACGCAAGGACACATCATTTATATATTCGATACCCCCTCCTCCACACACCCCTTGCATACATTTCTAACATTTCTACATTTCAGCAAAACCCAAAATCACTGTCCCCTCCCCCCTATTTGTAGATGACACAAACCACCCAATAACACCCTTTTGGTTCCAAAAACACTTCAAGCAGTCATTCGCCTTTCAGGCTTCCTGCCAGACTTATACTCCAGTCAATTTAGAATAGGAGCTGCCATCACAGTAGCACACAAAGGGTTCTCGCAACAGCACATACAGACCCTGGGAAGGCGGTCTTCTGACTCCTTCAAAACCTACATTTGCCTCAACCAAAGCCATCTCAAAGAAGCCCAAAAGACCCTCACTAGCAGATAACCTCCTTCCAGCAGCCAAGAGGCAAGGGCACGACCCAGCCACATTGATTACTCAAGGGCGAGGGCACGACCCATCCACGTCATACTATCAAGGGCGAGGGCATGACCCAGCCACATCGACTACCCAAGGGCGAGAGCATGACCCAGCCTCTTTCTCTTCCCTTTTTTCCTTCCAGCTCTGAGTATCACTCAGCTTTCTCCCCTGACCACTCACCCAACTTTTTGAGTTTTTTCCCCGCCCACTCCTGCAAGAGTGTTACCCCAAGCTTAGACTCCCGCAGGAGTCATTTAATTATTAATTTATTTTTATTTTATATATATATTCATTCAGGGGCGACGCGGTGGCGCAGTGAGTAGCACGTTCGCCTCACAGCAAGAAGGTCGCTGGTTCGAGCCTCGGCTGGGTCAGTTGGCATTTCTGTGTGGAGTTTGCATGTTCTCCCCGTGTTCGCGTGGGTTTCCTCCGGGTGCTCCGGTTTCCCCCACAAGTCCAAAGACATGCGGTATAGGTGAATTGGGTAAGCTAAAAAATTGTCCGTAGTGAATGAGTGTGTATGAATGTTTCCCAGTGATGGGTTGCAGCTGGAAGGGCATCCGCTGCATAAAACATATGCTGGATAAGTTGGCAGTTCTTTCCGCTGTGGCGACCCCAGATTAATAAAGGGACTAAGTCGAAAAGAAAATGAATGAATGAATGAATATATTCATTCATTCATTTTCTTTTCGGCTTAGTCCCTTTATTAATCTGGGGTCGCCACAGCGGAATGAACCGCCAACTTATCCAGCATATGTTTTATGCAGCGGATGCCCTTCCAGCTGCAACCCATCACTGGGAAACATCCATACACACTCATTCACAAACATACACTACGGACAATTTAGCCTACCCAATTCACCTATAGCGCATGTCTTTGGACTTGTGGGGGAAAACGGAGCACCCGGAGGAAACCCACGCCAACACAAACTCCACACAGATATGCCGACTGACCCAGCCGAGGCTCGAACCAGCGACCTTCTTGCTGTGAGGCGAACGTGCTACCCACTGCGCCACCGTGCAGCCCCCATATATATATATATATATATATATACACCCATGTATATAAATATATATTTATATATAGTGCTGTCACTCCCAAGCTCTAGCTCCCGCAGAAGTGTTCCCTGAGCATTCAACTTCCGCAGGAGTCATCGCCCAACCGCCACTCACCCTTCAGCTGGGGTCTTCACCTCCCCTCCTTTTCCCTGACTCCAGCTGGAGAAGGCAAATATAGCTCTAACACCCACAGGAGTGCCACCCTGAGCTTCGACTCCCGCATCAGTCTTTATATCACCCCTCCCAGGCCCTAGATTACCCCATTTTATATATATATATATATATATATATATATATATTCACGTATATACATATATACTTATATATAGTGCTGCCACTCCCCAGCTCTATCTCCGTCAGGAGTGTTCCTCTAGCAAATCGACTCCCCAGGAGTCAACAAATCCCCCTCCCTCCTCTCCAGCCCCCTTTCACCTCCCTATCCAGCCGGAGTCCTCACCACACCCTCCCTTTTCCCTGACTCCAGCAGGATTCCACCCACACCATGGCTCTGACTTCCGCAGGAGTTTTACCCTGAGTTCTCTCCCGGGACAGCATGCCAAACCTGCTATTATTATCAAGCAATATCTAAGTGTGGACTTTTAAAAGCATATTTTCTTGCAAGTTATTCTTACCTGTAACACCACAGCACACTTATTTTCACTTTTCTGCTATCATCAGTGTTGGGAGTAATTCATTACAAGTAACGCGAGTTATGTAATAATATTACTTTTCTAAGTAACGAGTAAAGTAATGCATTACTTATAAGAATTAAGTAATAATATTTGAGTTACTTTTTAAAAATGTAATGGAAGTTACTTTTTAGTTTAATTACTTAGCTTTTAAAAAATAAATTGCTGAATTCAAATTAACAGTCACATTGAGTCTCGCACTCAATTAGAGAATGCAAGAAGATTGTCTCAATGGACAGTAATTTTACTTAACTAATAAGACAAAAAGTACAAAAGTAGCAAATACATTGCTTTAAACTTTCAATAACCTGTATTTATGGCATGCATAGCTTTGGGGTCAGGAACTTTTCAAAAGATACCATTTTGCTACTTTATTAGTTTTTATTAGTTTTGAGATGTTAATTGCAGAGCTCCTCTCTTAAAAAAAAAAGAAAAAGAAACGTAAAGTAGGTCAAGCCTCAGCCAGGTAAAGAAAAGAAACTTAAAAGTAACAAATTGCATTACTTACCATAAAAAGTAACACAACTAGTTACTGTTTTGGGACACAACTAGTTACTTTTTTGGGGAGTAACTCATTATTGTAATGCATTAGCATTACTTTCAAAAGTAACTTTCCCTAACACTGGCTATCATTGACTCAAAATGCATGTTCTCATGCTAACTTTTAGCTTAGTCTTAATTGTTGTTCTAACTAATTCTTAATTTTAACTCCATTAAAAGCACTATTTTGAATTGGGAAACTTACTGCATATATATATCCCCCATGCTTCACTCTAGGCATGCAACAGTCTGGGTGGTACGCTTCTTTGGGGCTGTTGATGTATCAAGAGCCACGGTATCCAGCGTAATGTCAGCACACCACCAAGAAGGATGAACCACAGCCAACAGGAGTAACTGTGGACGCAAAAGTAAACTGTCTGAAAAGGGATGTCTGAGTTCTAACGCAGATTTGATCCAAAAACATAAAACTACAGCTGCCCAACTCACTGCAGAATTAAATGTGCTCCTCAATTCTCCTGTATCCACCAACTGTTCATCGGGTCAATATACCCAACAGAGTTGATATACATGACCAGGATGCCATGTATATAACCTTTGGTCACCTTTGGTCTTTCTCACATCTGGGAGAGTTACTGCGTGGAGAAGCTCCAAAGAAGCGTACCACCCATACTGTTGCATGCCTAGAGTGGTGATCAGGGGTGATCAGTGATGGTTTGGACTGCAATATCATGGCATTCCCTAGGTCCAATACTTGTGCTAGATGGATGCATCACTGCCTAGGACTACCAAACCATTCTGGAGGACCATGTGCACCCAATGGTTCAAACATTGTATCCAGAAAGTGGTGCATTGTATCATAATGATAATGCACTAACACACACAGCAAGACTGGTGACAGAATGGTTTGATGAACATGAATGTGAAATTGAACATCTGCCATGGCCTGCACAGTCACCAGATCTAAATATTATTAAGCCACTTTCATCACTTAGTGACCTGGCCCCTATTCTGCTAGAAGAATGTCTAAAAATTATTCTGGCCATTGTGCAGGACTTGTAATTGTCTTTTCCAATGACCCTTGTCATTTCTGTGGCCATACACCATACTAATGAATTATTGTGTTCTAAAAACAGGCATTTCAGTTTTTTTATTGCCCAACCCCATGTTTACTTGTGTTATTTTTAGTTTTATGATCTGAAACATTAAAGTGTAACAAACATAGAAAAAATGTGTAAGAGGCAAACACTTTTTCATACCACTGTGTATATATATATATATATATATATATATATATATATATATATATATATAGTTTGGGTTGTTGACGTGATGTTTTATTTTCACACTCTAAAAGTCAATGTAATTATTATTGTCATTATTTAAAATGCAGTAAATGACTAATCATTTATTTGTCTTTCATGAAACTCTTGTTATAAAAACTGCTGTTTTATCTTTTTTTTTTTTTTACATTTTTGCGCCAAATCTCAAAACTGCCCTATGGAGTGACTGTCTCAAGCATAATTTAATAAATTACAACTCTTATAAATTAAAAAAGAAAATCGTAAAATCATTAATAAATACTTCAGGTCTAATTTAGTGACTGGATCTACACTAATACATGTTATTGGACGATAGAAGGAATTCTCTGAGGATCTTCTCAATCCCTCTGACATGCTCTCCTTTCAGGAAGCAGAGATGGGGGATGCAGGGGTTGATTCACCCATCACCAAAGCTGAAGTCAGTGAGGTAGTTTGCAAGCTCCACTGTGGCAGTGGAACTTTGACAGTGGGGGTGGATGAGATCCACCCTGTGTACCTCAAGTTTATTGATGTTGTTGGGCTGTCTTGGTTAACACGTCTCTACGTCATATATCATTTAACATCATATTGAGACAGTACCTCTGGATTGGGCAACTAGTGTGGTTCCCATTTTTAAGAAGGGAGACCGGAGGGTGTGTTCCAACTATCGGGGGATCACACTCCTCAGCCTCCCTGGAAAAGTCTATGCCTGGGTACTGGAGAGGAGGATCCGGCCAATTATAGAACCTCTGTAACGAATGGAGGAGGAGCAAACACATTTCATTGTCACATAAACTTTTTGAACAGCTCTCAGAAACCCACGAACTCACCCCACTGGGAAGTCACAAGTCACATACCTAAGCCCAGAGTTACCATGGTAACAATCCTGATAGGCAAGCCTCAAAGACTTTTACACTCACATGTGAACAAGAACGGACCTTTTTAAAATAGCCATTATTATATCCTAGACTGTATGTAATTTGTGTGTATGTTCATGTTCTGTGTAATCTAGCTAGACTGCTATGCCTGTGCTAAATAACGTTTATTGATGATTTACTGGTGGTATGTCAAGCTTCTTAGTATTAAAAGCCTTAGAAGTATTGCTGAACAACTTAAACACTCAAGTGTTGTTTAACACTCAAACAACATCACAGAAGTGTTTGGTATGTACGCACAGCTAATGTGGTTTAGAGAACAACTGTATGCATTGTATTTTGGTACTTGTAACACATGTTGAGATTATAAAATCTTTAACATTTGTCTTTAACCACTATTTAACAAGCATATGCAAATCACCAGACATGAACAATAGGCCGTAAAACTGGCTAGAAGGCAACTTCTTATTAGCTAACTCAGCCCCTGAGTTCATGACATCAGGAATCCTATTTAAGGAAGGAACAACCAGTTCATACCCTCTTATGTACTTTTTTTGCTCTTACAGCCCTCTTTGTACGCCTACCCTTACTCCTCTTTAACTCTCGCCTCTGTACTGGCTCTTCACTCGGTCACCTGCCAAAATGTGATCAACCGATCAGAATGGGGTAGAACCAGCAACAACTCATCAGAAACTTCCAGGCCAGCACACTGCGTAAGCCACAGACAAAAGAACTATGCGAGTTTGATTTAGTTATCAGATATACTAGTTTAACAAGTCCTTTGTTAAAACAAGGTGATTCAGTTTTCTTTGATCATTGGTTTTAGTTTATTGATGTTGAATTGCAACTCTCTCTCTCTTCATGGGGCCTTCTCAGCCCGGTTCTCTTTGTCTCACCCACACTCTCCTTTTCTCTCTCTCTTTCTCTCTCTCGAGTACATGCATGCTGTAAATATGTGTGTTGTCTATACCTTTTTGTAACCATTATTAAATGTTTAAGCCCATGCGGATCGCTTGTTTTTACACACAGAACAAGTTACTTGAACTCAAAGATAAAGCAACAGGTTGTTCTAATCCGTTAATGTAGTAAGATGGATTATTTTTCCAGACCAGGAAATTACTTGATCTTTGAACTAATAGACAAATTAATTGTAGGCTCCAACAGACGAGTAGTTCAATTTAATGTAATTTTAGTTCAGCTACCATTAACAATAAAGTCAACCCAAATATTCATAATTAAATAATAACTTGTTATTATTAATTATTAATATTCATAATTTTATGAGTTTAATTCGCTAAACCTCACATTCAGGAGAAACAATGCAGATTTTGTCCAGGCTATGGAACACTGGACCAGCTTTATACCCTCACTAGGGTTCTCTATGGTTCATGGGAGTATGCTAAACCAGTCCACATGTATTTTGTGGACTTAGAGAAGGCATTGAACCATGTCCCTCATTGCATTCTGTGAGGGATGCTCTTGTAGTTAGGGGTAAGGGGCACTCTGTTAAGGGCTGCCCAGTTCAATTCAATTCAATTCATCTTTATTTATATAGCGCTTTTACAATGTAGATTGTGTCAAAGCAGCTTCACATAGAAGATTATAGTGAATTGAAATGGTGTCAGTTCAGTTTTTAGAGTTTAAGTTCAGTTCAGTTCAGTGTGGTTTAATTTTCACTGCTGAGAGTCCAAACACTGAAGAACAAATCCCTCGTTGCGTAGCTCTACAAGTCCCGAACCATGCAAGCCAGTGGCGACAGTGGCGAGAAACGAACTTCACCAATTTGCGAAAGTGAAGGAAAAAAAACCTAGAGAGAAACCAGACTCACTTGGGCACGACCATTTCTCCTATGGCCAAACGTCTTGTGTAGAGCTGCAGTCTAGGCGCCGGAGGCTGGAGAACGTTGGACGTCAGCAAAGACTCGTCTGTTACTGGGGTCTCACAGGAATCAGTCTCATGCTCTCCACTCTTCCATGACCACCACAGCAGCTGCTCAGGATACGGCCTGGAAACCTTGGGATTATGGAAACCTTGGGATCATCTCTTCACAGGTCTTGGATTGCATTAGTGGCGCTGCATAGTCTCTGGGGGCCTCTGGATGAGTATCCCCAGGTGGAAATAGAGAATAAAGAGAATAATTAGCGTAGCTGCTGTTCATAGTGTATATAAACAAGATACCAAAACCTGCGTGGAGTACATTCATGCATCATACCGTTATGTGATGCATTGTGTGTATGCTTTACTAAAAAGATAGGTCTTTAATCTAGTTTTGAACTGAGAGAGTGTGTCTGAGCCTCGGACATTATCAGGAAGGCTATTCCAGAGTTTAGGAGCCATAAATGAGAAGGCTCGACCACCTTTACTCGACTTTGCTACTCTAGGTACTACCAGAAGCCCTGAGTTTTGAGATCTTAAAGAGCGGGTTGGATTGTAGCGAGACAGAAGGTTGGTTAGATAAACAGGAGCTAGATTATTTACTGCTTTATAGGTAAGAAGCAATATTTTATAATCAATACGGAACTTAACAGGCAGCCAGTGTAAAGAGGATAAAATTGGGGTGATATGATCATATTTTCTAGACCTGGTAAGAACTCTATCAGCTGCATTTTGTACTAGCTGAAGTTTATTAATAGAGGATGATGGGCAACCAGCGAACAGAGCATTACAGTAATCCAGCCTAGAAGTCATGAAAGCATGAACTAGCTTTTCTGCATCTGAGATGGATAGCATGCTTCTTAACTTAGCGATATTTCTCAGATGAAAGAAGGCGGTTTTTGTGACATGGGAGATATGATTTTCAAAAGTTAAATTGCTGTCTAGTATAACACCTAGATCTTTTACAGTAGAGCTAATGCTAACTTTGTGTCCTTCTAATTGCAGGTCGAGTTGTGAGATCTGCTGTGTACAGGATTTAGGCCCAATAAGTAATAATTCTGTTTTGCCTGAATTTAAGAGAAGGAAATTGTTGGTCATCCAGTCTTTAACATCTTTAATACATTCAGTTAGTTTATAAATGGCTTATAAATCCAGTCTCTGTATAAATGGAGCAGGAGCTTCCCAATGCATTTTGGACTTTGGCAGGGCTGCACTTTGTGATCGCTTCTGTTCATTAATTTATATGGATAAAATTTCTAAGCACAGCCTAGGGCGAGAGGAGGTCCTGTTCAGAAATCACAAGATTTCATCTCAGCAGACCTTCAGCATGCACTTGGATGGTTTGCTGCAAAGTGTGACATGGCAGGGATGATACTCAGTACCTCCAATATGAGTCTGTGGTGCTCAACTAGAAAAAAAGTGTCTCACCATCTCCAGGTTGGAGGAGAGTCCTTTCCCCAGGTGGAGGAGTTGGAGTATCTCGAGGTTCTGTTCATTAGTGAGGAAAGCATGCAACGTGCAGATTGGTGGTACAGAAAGTAAAGGCAAAGCTTTCGAGCTTTTCTCATTTATGGTCATGAAATTTATGTCATGACCAAAAGGGCAAGATCTCGGAGGTGGCTCAAGGATCTGTTTTCAGCAAATAATGATGATGATGATGGTCCACTGAAACTTTAATTAGTTTTAGTTAAGTTTCTTATTAGTTAAGCAATTTAATATTTACAGTACATTTTTGTAAAAAAAAAGTTTAAAAATCAATGAAAAAATTTATAAAGTTAGTAACCCCTCATATTTGATCACACTACAGATTTCAAACTACATAAATATTGTTTTCTATATAAATGGTGTTTTACAAAAAAGCTTTTTTTATTGCCTATCGACTACCCATACATACACACATACACAATTTCAGTTTTTCTTAAAAATGTTATGTACTATTACTTGTTTTTTTAATCAATTGTAAAATTTACCAGCAAATTTATTGTTTAGCTGCCATTTGCATCAATGTATATGCTAAAAATAAAAAGGCTATTCTGACAAACCATTCATATTTAATTCAAAATCCAGCAACCTTGCTGCAGTTCTGAGGAGCATGACTCTTTTCCAGTTGCCTCCGGCTTCAATCCAGCCAGAAAATGTGTGGTCAGTTGCAGGAAGGGCAGCACAGGAAGGAAATTGAAAAGCTGAAACCCAAGAGGTCATTTATCTCTCTCTACACCCCTGTGATCCAGACTATCAAATGATATGAGAATGTAATCCCTCCTGAGACATGGACGGGCTGTTTATTTTTCAGGCTGTCCTCACTACATTGAATTAAAAGCACCAGATTTAAACCTCCAGACAAAAAAAATGCTTCTGAATGTAATTCAAGCAAATAACCCAGCCCATTACTGCCTCATATGCTGCGTTTGCCATTTTATAGAAAATCACATCACAAAGAAAAAAAGAAAAAAAAAATCACACAGTGAAGGAGACTTTTTGGAAAGGTATAAACTGTATAAACAGAGGTGGTTTCACATTGTCAGCTCTAGAGCAGAGCTTACACTAACAGCATCCCACTTTATCATTATCAGTTACAAGCTTCACCCACTATCAGAACTCCAAGATCAGTGTATGGGGAATTTATCAAATTAACCAGCCATGAATATTAAACATTATGGCTACTGAAAACTAATATTTAAAATCTGATTAATAGTAGAACATAAACCTTTTAGTTTTGAGTGCAAAAATATATTTCTCTCTCTTCCTGTTTATTTATTTCTTTTTGGTTATATTTTCATTCCTTGTTTCACCATTAATAGCAATGTGTTTATGTAGAGAACATTCTATTTGGAGTATGAAATACTGTGTTTTTAGTGTTTATGTGTGTTTTTTAAAATTGCTTCATTAACTAACAAATAAAACATCACCCTGTTCAAGTGTCAGCTCAGTTGTTTTCACACAATGAAACTTTTTTCCAAGAATTAAGCAACAGCCTGCTGAGATCAGTCTTCTTGCCAAGGTACTCACACTACCATAGTAGGCCTACATTCCTAGAATCATTTGTTTTTGAGAGTAAAGATAAAAATATAATAATCCATTGTTCTAATGAACACCCCATCAATAAAGTGTTACCAAAATACCCATATTTAAAGCTTTTTAAACTGTTTTGTATAATTTCAGGCAACCACCATCCGTCACATTCTTCTCCTTGTTTTGAGGTGCATGTAATACCCTTGTTTCCTGAAGAAGGGAATGGAGACATTATGTTGGAACAACAAAATGGGGAATTGCCAGATGACCAATCAATCTGAAGAGTAAAGCCATGGTCAAACTATACTTTTCGCCCCATAGACTTCCATTCATACGCACCCGAATGCGACAGACCGGAAATGTAACCTCGTGCGACAAGTTTCGCAGTTCGCTGCGTTGCAAAGTTCAAGCTTGGTGAACTCTGACCTGCAAAATCACATCACTTGACTACGTGAGACCAATCGAAGATCAAAACATGACCTCTCTGGACAGATATTTAAAATATGGACCAATTGCTCCCTTTTTTAAATGTCTAATCATCTTGTTTAATCCCGCCTCTTTTCGCAGCGCTGTACAACTGAATTTCGCAAGCGCAAACTCTAGCAAAAGAAAAAGAGCCAATGAATGCCTGTGAATTGGCAAGAGAAACTCCTTACAGGTGTGGCTGCTTATAACCAGCTGAATCCAGCACTTGAAGGAGATCTAGCAGTCTTTACCACTGAGGAGCCAAGCGCACTTAGCATTCAGCTAGTGATTCAGCAACTGTGGCACTGGAACATAATATATCTTTCTTCCTTCACGGAACGAGGGACACAACAGTAACTGAGACATTCCCTTTCCGGTCAGGAACGCCAACATTATGTTGGAATGACATTATGGAGAATGTATGAAAAGCACCACAGCAGGTGAATCTGTAGCCAAGTGAAAAGCATGAGGGCACAATGTCACCAAAAGGCGCAACCTTTCAATGCCCCAGGTGTTAATTACCAGAATATGGGAATATTTAGAATTTAGGTGTCATAGGTGGATTTAACCTAGCTAACTGTAGGCTAGAGATTTTTATGCTACAACAGTATGTTGGGGAAACAGCACAGTTCCGAAGGGGAAGGACACTGCGGAGGTGTCAGGGTTTTTTCTTTCTTGTTTCTGCCTCCCTCTTGTGCCTGTCTACTCATGCGCACTTGCACACCTGCTATTAATTCCCTTGTTGCCCTGTTCTCATCACTCTCACCTGTTCTTGCTCTTCTCTGATTGTTGGCTATTTAATCTCCCCTTCTCTCTCTCGCTCTGTGCTTGATAATAGTTCTTTGTCTGAAAGCTACACAACTCACTTGTCTTACCTGCTTGAAGATTACCTGTTCATCCTGTTTGAGAGACTCTGGAAGCCTTGTCATCTGCTCACCAGCCTGAGGTCTGTCCAGTTGTTTTACATTCCCGTTTTTGTCTGTGGAGGATTATTTTTATTTTTGTCCAGTCCTGTATTGCCCAGAAGAAGGCTGATCTACCTGACTGTTTCTTTTTTCATTATTAAATATTTATTTGATATTTGCTTTTATTGATCCCTTGCATTTGGGTCTTCTTTTAAACTGTGACAGGAGGCCGCAATTTTATTATCCAAATGGGGAGATACTGTGACAATACCCAAATATAGTCTAGTCCTAACCTAGGGAGAGCACTACATATGAGCAAGATGGTTAGCTGGTAAGGAAGACACGGGTCCAGCCTATGGAGAGGGGGGCTCACTGTGGCTGACTGATGCATATGGAATCACTGAGCAGGGACGCAAATACCTGGAACCAATCCCCAGAAAGTGGGTTGACCAAGTGTGCATACCAGACAATGAGTTGGGTGTTGGGTGCCTCAGAGGAACTCTCTAGGGTTCACCAGATGGGAAACTTACTAGCAGAGCAGAATAAATACACGCATCTCTAGGTTAGGGAGAATGGTGCAGATAGCATTTTTCAGTTTAAATTTTTCTTGACAGGCCGGTGTTACCCAGCAATCAGGAGGAAACCAACTAAACTCAAAGATTGTACAATCTTGCGAATCTATTAAGTGTCGCCCAGCTGTCGCACAGCTCTACAGATGTACAGTACTCAACATTTGAAGTGAATCAAAATTGTTCTAAGACAAGAATGGGTGTTGTTCAATAGTTTTAGGACAACTTTAAGGGTGAGGATCCACTTCAAATGTTGAATAATTAGAGAGGCGCTGCATGCTAACACTCAAGAGGAGGTGATACTCCTTGTTGAGTGCACTCTCCCTTCCAGGAGATACGGCTCTCCCTGGCATAGATATGCGAGGGTGATGGCATTCACTAACCAGTGGGCCAACCTCTGTTTTGATACGGCACTTCCCTTCTGCCTACCACCGTAACCGACTAAGAGCTGTTCAGACCTTAAGCTCTGAGTGCGGTCCACATAAAGGTGCAGTGCACGAACAGGACACAGCAATGAAAGGGCTGCGTCTGTGTCCTCCATGAGAAGTGCCTGCAGCCTCACTACATGGTCTTTAAAGAAAGTGGTAGGAAACTTGGACACAAGTCCCACAGGGACAGAGACAACCCAAAGGAGAGGACTTTGCACTGCCAGGTCCAACCCTCAAACGCAAACCGAAGAAACGGTCTGATGAAACATCAAGACATGAAAGTATGGGTCCTTCAGGTCTATCGCTGCCAACTAGTCCTGTGGACAGATGCACCAGAGGATTCATGCAGATGAAACATGCAGAACCAGGATTGGCCATAGCCCACCTCTCTTTTTTGTTGTGATGATGTGAGGGCTATGAGACTCGTCTTTCATCTCAGTGACCGCTTAATTGCTTCCTTCATCGATAGGACCATAACCTTTTCTCGCAAGACAGGGGCTGCTGCAGTGTTAACAATAGTGAAATGCACAACTCTGAACTTGGGAGGCCGTTTATCAAAGTGAATCGCATGGTCGAGTCCAATCACTCGAAAGAACCAACTTGACAGGCTGGATAACGCTAACCAGGCTGACAGAACTTGTATAAGTGGCACCATCATAATAATAAATTATGCACAAGCAGTGGAAAAGACTGAGATGGCGAGAGGTCAGGATGAAGTCTATGCTCTGGCATCTTATCTTGCAGGATAATTCCCTGGTCCTCCAAGAAACCAGCTCCATTTAGCTCTGGATGAGCCATCCCAGGGACGCTCCGTGGTCCATTATTGACCTTAGTGGTGCCCTATACTGAGGCGTCATCTTCCCAAAGAGTGCTTGACGTGGCCACTTAAGCTGGGCTTCTGGGGCTTGTTCTTGAACTGTGGGCAAACTCTTTCAGCAAAGAGCAGCCAGCACAGATCTTACCGGCAGCTGAGCAGTCTTCTGAGACCACTGGTAGAATGTGCTCGACCACCCTTTTCACTGCCAATACCTCCTGGGCAGAGTGCCCGACAGCGTTAGGCCAGCCTGGGATATACGAGTGTCAAGGCGGCAAACCTTGTCTATGTTCCATACATAAAACAAGATAAGCCTAGGGTGGCATTCCTGAACCACAGAGTGGGCATTGCCCTTCCCAGGGCACAAGCTCTGACTTAGAGAGCATAGTTAGTCGGTGTGCAAAGGTAATGTATGAGACCTGGGGAGGGGCCATCTTGCTTGGCTCAGGCACTGTAGCTGCGTGGCCATGGCATGCAGGGCAGAGGTGGCCTGGCCTGCAGCAGTGCAGACTCTGGCCATCAGGCACAGAAAAAGCCACACTCTTTGGGTGAAGGGCTTAGACTTACCCTAACAGGTGGCAGTGGCTTGCAGGCAGTGGCTGCAATTGCACTCTCTACCTGGGGGATTGCTTCAACACAGGGCTCTAGAGCCAGGCAGAGCTCTCCTGTATGAGCTCTCCATGCACCACCTAGACGTCACGTAGCACCCCTCAAGTCAGTCTGGTTGCTGTGCTGGAAGCTCACCTCCAACCCAACCATGAAGCTGCCCTGAAAGCATATCTATCATGTCCGATACAGCGTCCTGGGCCATGGCCACAGAAGGAGGTGGACTCAGGCTTTCCTCCGAACATGACAGCTCACCCTCTGATGCTGCTATGGACATCTGGTCACTGGTGTCATCAAGTGCCACCCACGCTGCCACGCCAGTGAGCTGCCACTCAGACTTGGATGGAGCAAGCTGTGAAGGAATGGGGCATGCATGGGCTTCTCAGCCAGTGGGTTAGCCCTCATTGTAATCCTCAGATCTGTTGTCGTGCTGCGGGAAGCAATAAGGATGGCTCATACTTTTGCAAGTGTGAGCCGCAATCTTAGCTGCGCAACAATCATGACTTCACAGTGAGGGCATGAGCCATCCACAAGCACTCTTTCCACGTGCTGGACCCCCAGACATGTGGCACAGCAATCATTCCCATCATCTAATGACAGGAAACCACCAAATCCAGAAATGCATGATTGGTACAATGTCTTGAAAAAGATGCATTAGCCAACCTTGATGTTCTTTTAGTGAAACTGCTTTTTTTTTACTATTCTTTATATAAACCCAGCAAAACGCCCAGGGAATGGGAGAAAGCCCAGCTTGACTGTCGCTGAATGTACCACCACCCAGCTGGATACTGGAACACTGGAAACTCAACCAGGAGTTCAGCTTTGCAGTAGTGTCTCTTAAGTGCATGTGAAGGCTCTGAAGTGAAGTTTGCTAGATTTCCTTCAGGTGCTGCTTACATACTCAGCTGACAACACATACACTTAATACACAAATACACTTTACTGAACATCTACACATAGACATCACCTATATACTATATAACTGGAGGTTATCTATGTTTATATACTGTATAATAACTTAAACTGTTAAAAGTTATTAGTAATTACTTCATAGTTACAGTTATTAGTAATTAATAAAGTTATGGTAACTAATATCCTTAAGTTTTCTGATTTTGATTTTAATGCAATAATGTGCACCTTTTGTAAAGCTGCTTTGAAACAATAATTATTGTGAAAAGCGCTATCAAATAAACTTGAATTGAATTGAATTATAAGTGGCCGCACCCGTGGGGAGCTTCTCTTGCCATTGTATAGGCCATTTGCCATTTTCTTACTCTTAAGAGTGATTGGTCATCTGGCAATTCCCCATTATGCCCCACCCCCCACACAGACAGACACACTATTAGTGAGTACATGTTTTAGACTCACTCCACAGAATCTACACAACTACAGAAGAGAACAGCAGCTCTATGGCTTGGCTGTTTTTCATTATCATTAGAGTCTGATTAGAGTTGTGAGGTTTGCCAGCATTGCCTCTCCGTCAGCTGCTCGATCTGACCTACAGTACAGAACGTCCTGTGCCAAACATTTGCCTGCCATGAGAGGCATGATTGAAATATTGTTTCCAAATCATTTCAAATGTCAGTCTGACCCAACCTCCACTGCTTGATTGATCTCTACAAAAGATCCTGGGGATGGTGGGTCATGGTTTAAATGACATTAATTACTAGAGCACACAAAAAATATCACAGACTATGATTTCGACATTTTAGTATTTCAGTCTGAAGGTCGAGATGTACTGATATCAAGAAAATGGCAGTTTAAGCAGAAATATCTTAGCAGTCACGCTGAGCCACAGGGACTCATAGCAGATGGAGTTTGAGAGTGGGGAAAGTTTTCATGAGGCTGAGGCACATAAGTGAAACAGATAGACTTAGTGTGTGGTCATCCTTTCATCACACTAGGGCTGTGTTTGTGTTCTGGATCAGTTTGGACCTCCTCCAGTCAGCAGAGACAGATGGAGCTGATCTGGTGTAGACACTGATGGAGAGACTCACACATCAGTTTCACCTGCTGAGCTGCTTATGTGTGAACTCTGTGACTCAGGCCAACAATGTACCTACAGTATATCTGTTTGTCAAGCAAACCAATTTTAGATAAAACCACATAGAACATGTTTATACCTATGGCCAGCCAGCCAGTAGGTACATTTTACCTACATATAATGCCTTTTTTTTTAGTTGCATATGTTTTTGAGTTATTTGTTGCTAGGCAATGCCTCTCACTTATTGATATAGGTAATTTGGTTTAGATACAATTGATAAAAGTAGGTCATTTATGGATGCCAAATACACTAAATGAACTAAAATATTAGGGGTATAGTATGTTATGAATCCTGGGTTGGCTCAGCATCATAGTTGACGTCTTAAAATATTCATTTCATGATGCTTAAAAATACATTATAAAGATAGTGGCATAACATAGTGACAATTAGCCATTTCAAAATAATAATCATGTCAATGAGTACATGTCACCTGCTGACAGTTTTGTACGACCCCCCAGGTTTTGGTGTTAAACTCAAAGTATATATTGATTTTTAAGCCTGGCTAAAGTATGCATATTGTGCTCACTGTGTATCAGTACTGTATATGTGTACATGTGCAGTCTGATTTACTACTGTATGTACACAGGCTGCATATGCACTTTGAAATGTTTGATTTGCACTACTTAATTTGTCCACAAAATGTCAATGCCAAACCTGGGGCCTGTACCATGATGGTGGCTGAACAAACTCAGAATTACAGAATTGATGTTGAGATGACGGGCTGCACGGTGGCGCAGTGGGTAGCACGATCGCCTCACAGCAAGAAGGTCGCTGATTCGAGCCTCGGATGGGTCAGTTGGCGTTTCTGTGTGGAGTTTGCATGTTCTCCCTGTGTTCGCGTGGGTTTCCTCCGGGTGCTCCGGTTTCCCCCACAAGTCCAAAGACATGCAGTATAGATGAATTAGGTAAGCTAAATTGTCCGTAGTGTATGTGTGTGATTGAGTGTGTATGGATGTTTCCCAGTGATGGGTTGCAGCTGGAAGCTGCGTAAAACATATGCTGGATAAGTTGGCGGTTCATTCCGCTGTGGCGAGCTCAGATTAATAAAGGGACTAAGCCGAAAAGAAAATTTATGAATGAATGTTGAGATGACAAAACCAAACTAGTACAGTCAGGCTTTGTTGGAACCATGATGATAATCAATGTTTTTGTAAATTTTTGCTTTGAATGTGAGATCAGTTTGAATCTTGATTTGCTATCTTTAAACCAGAATATACAGTAACCTAGCCCGAAGCAGCTAGTGTAAAATACCATGGCAAGAAAGACCAATTAAAGCTGCCTTCATGGTACCTAAAACCCAGAATTGGTGCAAATTTAACTGAAAATTAACTGGCTAGCCTGCTAATGTGGCTCCATAGTATGGGCCCAAGGATGAAGGATGTTGTTTTTGAAGGAGATCCAAAAAGAACAACTAACTACTGAAATACAGTACAGTTATTTGGTTAAGATTCCTTACTCTAAAGCTGTATCACCTCTAGCAGGACATTTCACATACTTTTACAATCAAACTAAGTCTACAGTATTTTTGGAAATCTCCCTATAATTAATTTAAAAATAAACTTCTTAAATTGATATTCTCAGTGTACCAATTTACATTTAATTGATTTTCATTGTAATAATCATGTTGTTTTGGTCAATTATGTACATTAGGCTTTAATATTACATCTAATGTTGTAATGTTATTATTCTTGCTACCATGATAGTGTTTACCATTTAAAACTGCTTATGTAAATGTTGTCTGTAGAGAAACTTTATTTTTGCCATCTGTTTTTCAGTAGTATATCCTGAAGGTTCAATAAAATATTTTAGTACTTATATAAATTCAACCAATAAACCCTAAAATGTTGCTACCATATTTTCTATGGTGAAGTTCTTACATTTTAAAGTGCATTGCCTACAAACAGTCACATTAATCTTTCAGAGAAGTAAACACCAATAATTTCACATCATTTTAAAGTTCAGTCAAACAGTGTATCATCACATGAGATGGACACCTTTTTAAGAAAAAAAAAAAAATCTCAACATGCTTTAGTTTATGAAACAGTGTGCTGTTGACATGCAGCAGGATTATAGATAGCGTTTTTTTTTTTTTTTGCATGTTTGCCAAAAGCACTTTATTTCACTAACCATATAATAAACTGGATAGGGTAAATTGTTTTTCAATATGCCTATATGTCTGGTTAGCACAAAAACAAACAAAGAAACCAAAATCACAATGTGCAGTTGAAATAACCCTAAAAGAAATGTTAAAACAAATACGCAATGCATCTACTTTGCAGCAGGGGGCAGCAACTCAATAAGCCAGAGGAGCTTGCAGAGTAACTACCGTCTGCACTTCAGAGTAGCATAAACTTCCTGTTTTTCTGATTATAAAAAGCCTGCCAAATGCACTTTCCTTCGCCTTGTTATTTAGGTGAATCACCATGAGAAGCACACATGCTCCTGCCTACCTCATCATCACCTTGTTTATTTATTAGGAAATGGTGAAGGCAGAGAAACTGCAGTGTTAGCATGCTGGACACAATTCACATTCAGCCTGGCTGGAAAACTGACATATGCACAGCTTAGAAATAATAACACGTCACAGTACTTCAGAAAGTAATTGCAGAGAGAGTGTCTAGATTGCACTGTAATGACTTGAGAAAGATCTGTACTGTTACTTATGCAGTTCTAACAGGACAGAAGATTTCTTATTAGCGCCTTAATGATGAACATCTCCACCTGATTGTGTTTGAAGCACCTGTCTGATTGCATTCGGCCAAGCTCTGATTGCAGCCCACTGAGAAAGCTCTGCAATAAGTTCACGGTTATGTTGAGCCAAAAAAAGGTACTATGCTGAAATATTTATCTGACAGCTTTGGAGATCAGCACCTGCAAAAATATTCAACAAACGCAGGTGAATCAAATATGTGGATATGTCAGAATAATGGGGGTTGTATATTGCATTTTGTCTACATAAATGTTGGACCGGTTGGTGGTGTTCCAGAATTATGGATTCTAAAAGTCTTGAAAAAATGTTTCAAAACTTTTTTTGAAGACTTTGGCCATGTAATGTCATTTTGACATTTAATGCAATGTTTAATACAAGAATGCCTGAATCCAGTCAATCATTCAGCAACACAATTACATGTCCACATTTTCCCTTCATGGGAACTACAACGTGTGTCTGATAACAGACATATGAGAGTTCGTCAGATGACCAGTCACTCTGAAGAGTAAGAAAACGGGCCAATGAATGCCAAATGAATTGGCGGAGCTCAGCTCCACAGCTGTCAGCGATTAGCCATTAGTGGAATATATATCCGCTGGCGGCTGAGAAGTGAACATTAGAATTTTGCTTCAGAGTCTCTCACGAGACTGAAGACACTCTATCTGCCAACCTGATTTCAAAACTGAAACCAGTTGTGGGAGTTGTGGGAGAAGATGCAACAGCGGCGGTTTCCTGTCCCCTGGGCATTTCACTGGTGTGCACAAAAGAGCAGTTTCCATTAAAAGAGCAGATTTCCTAAGAGAGCAACACAGTCAATCAACACGTCTTTTTCAAGACGCTGTTCTGTGCGTTTCTGGATGCGGTGGTTCCTATCTCCGAATGATGGGCACGGGTACTGCATCACAGGTCTGGGGGTCCAACATGTCGATGCCGTGCCCGCCAGTGGGTATGCTATTCCTCAGGTGGTGGGCGACGCCACTTGGAGGGGTAAGCTGAGACCCCCGTCCAAGGCGGGTGGGTTATCTGTGTCTCTCACAGCCAGAGCCTACACCGCTGCGGGCCATGCCGCTTCTGCCCTGCACCAAGGCACCACTTGGCTGTGCTGCACAAGGGCGGTTCTTCCCCAGGCTTGTGTGTAACCTTGCCACCCTTGGCTTACCCTGGCCACCCTTGGCTTACCCTGGCAGATATGCGCCACGCCGACAAAGTACGCTCTCTTGGCGTGCCCATATCCCAGGCAAGCCTACTCAGCAACATTGTCGGGGACTTTACCCATGAGTCCTCGGTGGTGAGAGATCAGCCATGCGCGATGGAGCAGGTCATCTCTTGGTGGGCTCGGAAAACTGCTCCCCACCGGACCAGCGCGCGCTGGCTGTTTCTCGCTGAAAGTGCTCTTCCCGCAGTTCCAAAATGCTCTGTCGTCACAGCCCATTCAACTGGCTAGTAAACGCGCCGAGCCCCCCGCAGGAAGTGCTCCCGTCACAGGTCGCCATTAAGTCCGGTAATCGGACGCGAATCGAACCTGAGGCGGGCCGCTTGGAGAGGAGGAGAACTGTTCTTGCCCCAGTGGAGGGCCGGGGCTCCCCCCCCCACGAATTAATGTACCGATCCGAAAAAGAGCAGCTTTTCCTCCCTCTGGGTGTGGAAGCCCAATTGCTGCCAGCATTGGATGCGCTGCCTTCCAGCTCTCAGCTTTGGTACTCTTCGCCACAGGCTTTGAGGTTGCCAGAGGATGGGCTCTTTTCTCTCGCACCTCCGGCCTCTCTGCGGGATACTGGGAGGAAGGTACGAGTCAATCTCTTATTTTTTTAGCTCTTCCTCGGGACGCTCCGCTTCCCGGGGTGAGCACTCCCTGTCCCAAAGCTGCCCCTCCGCGGGTACGTCAGCGATCATTCCGGTGATGCTGTTCATTCGGACTCTGTCAGCCTGGTTAGCGCTGCTCAGCCCATCGTAGTAGCTCACACTGACGGTCAGACTCGGCTATGCATTTCAATTCGCTGTTGCCCTCCCGAGTTTACAGGTGTGTTTTTAAGTAGTCATCGCTATGCCACCCCTGTCTCGCATGAGAAGATTGTTATCCTCTTAGTGAAGGATACAATCGAGCCGGTCCCTCCAGCCGAGATGAAGAGTGGGTTTACACCCCCACTTCATAGTACCCAAAGAGCGATGGGTTATACCAATCCTATCTGCACGTTTTGATCTGTCATCTGTTCAGGATGCCGATCAAGATGCTCATGCAGAAACGCATCCCCCAGTGCATCCGTCCATGGAATTGGTTGCAACTATAGACCTGAAGGACACTCACTCCATGTCTCGCTCTCTCCCTCCTTAAACCAGTGTTTAAACCAGTTTTTTCCAGTGTCCGAGCATGGCAGTAATCTGTCCTCCCCTTTGGGCTTTCCCTGTTTCCATGCATGGTGGATGGCCTGTGCCTCTTCGGCGCACAAGCATCTGTATTTTTTGATTATTCATTGACTGGTTTATTATTTTTTTCAGGTCTTTGAACTAGTTGATTACGCACAGGGACCTTGTGCTCCGGCACCTCGGCCTGTTGGGGTTTCGGGTCAACCGAGAATGAGCAAGCTCTTCCCTGGCAGAGCTTCTCTTATCTCGGGTTGGAACTACCGGTACGGGAGGGGAAACACGTGTTGGTTAGGACGGCCAGCACGGCTGCGATAGCGTACATCAACCGTTTGGGTGATGTGTGCTACCGCCGCATGTCTCAGCTCGAATAGTCTACGCAAAAAAAAGGCATCATTTACTCACCCTCTTATTATTCCAATCCCAAATGACTTTCTTTCTGTGTTGTGGACCATAAAAGAAGATCATTTTAAAAAATGTTAGTAACTGAATAATTTTGGTTCTCACTATATACACAAAATTAAACTGTCCTCAACATTCTTCTATATGTATTTTTTAAAGTTTCACAGATGAAAGAAAATGCAATGCATTGTTCATTTATTGGTCATTCCTGAGCTCTTTATTCATTGTTCAATTAAGGTTAGATCATATATTTTGCTTTCAGCATATTAGGTCAGTTTTTCACATTAAACTAATTTTCTCAAATGCAGACAGATCAAATATGTGGATATGTCAGCATCACAGGGGTTATGTTGCATTTTGTCCATGCAAAAGTAGAGCTGGTTGGTGGTGCTTCAAAATTTGTCGAAAGAAGGATCTACCTCATTACATGGAGGTCAAGTGAGTCTGCATTGCTCATTATTTTTTCCTAACAGAAGTGCCTCTCACTGTAAGCTGAGTTAAAGTTTTGGAGAGAGGCGAGAGCTTGGAATCCATCAGGCAAAGCCAGGCTTCTCTGAATCGATGCCTGAGGCCTGACTTGATGTCCTGGACCGCATGTGATAGACAGCTTTACTGACAGACATACGGACAGACTGCATGCACTGGGTGAGGATGGCAATGCATGGTGAGGAGAGAGAGAACTGATGGTGAAGTGAGACGGCAAATCGAAGAGGCTAAGAAACGCAAGAAATCAGAGACAAAGATGCTATTGCTGTGTGACAGCATTGTCAGGATGTATAAAGCACATATTGAACAAGTTCCAGACCTCTGTGTCAGAAAGTGATTTTTGAAAGCCAGGGCTTACAGATCTCAGTGCAATTGAGACAAGTCATGATCATCACGATCACAGATAAAAACATACAGGATCATTGCTTGATGTCACCACAGTTCATGATCTGCAGGGAACAATTCATATATATAACATTTGATCAATTTTAGCTTACATTAGTGAAGTGGTGCCCAAACTCAGTCCTGGAGGGCCGGTGTCCGGCAAAGTTTAGTTCCAACCCCAATTAGACAAACCTAACATACCCAAGGCAGGGACTGTTACATTAGATAACGACTATAATTTTAGGTGACATTAGTGGAGTTAAAACATTGTTGCTTTGACTTACATAGAACAAATGTATCCTTGTTGATCTTCTGGACATTGAGTTGTCTTGTTTGGAATTAGGAAATGGAATAAAATACATTTCATTGGCCATCTTCACAGGATCACTGTTACAAGTATTCCAAGCACATTATGTTACCATTTCTGTGACACAAAGATATTCAGTCTGATATATGTGAATGTTTATCTATGGTGCTGAAAGCAAAAGATGTCCAAGTTCCAGTTCTGTGCAGCTGATGCCTAAAGTAAAGTAATTAACCAATGTTTTTATTCCAGCAGGTGGCATTAATCTGCCTCCATTCAATTGATTTTAAATCCCTCAAATTTTAACCTAAATACTGCATTATACCCATTCTCATTCGCAGCAAAGAAAAGTGAAATAAATCCCCAAATTAGTGGACTGTCCATGTGCAAAGACATTCTGACTTATGTTGGACTTCTACAGCAGCTGAGCAACTGCAAATACTAAAATGTAGCTGGTCAGAATGACCTGTTGCTAACACGTTTTCATCTGAAATCAAGACACATTGACACAAGTTATCCACATTATAAAGAGATATATCATAGTCAGACAGAAGCCACAGTCTTTTTCTCAGATACCAGCAACCAAAATATGCCAAGTTAATTGCCTGCTGAATTGTCTGTGAGCAATTTGAATTGCCCAGCTCATCTCAACTATCAATCTACAGACGGTTTTATTCACAAAGGTTTCCTGCATTTATTGGCTGCATGGGCCTTTTTCAGTTATCAAGAGCACTGTTGACATCTCTCATCCCTGTTTGTCTGTTCAAGTTGGTTGCGAAAGAGATGAGAGAGACGTTCTAGCCGGCAGCTAGCTCTCTGCAACTCTCAGGTGGATGCTGCACACTGGTGGTAGATGAGGAGATTCCCCCCAATGTGTAAAGCGCTTTAAGTGTCTAGAAAAGCGCTATATAAATTCATTCATTCATTCATTCATTTTCTTTTCGGCTTAGTCCCTTTATTAATCTGGGGTCGCCACAGCGGGATGAACCGCCAACTTATCCAGCATATGTTTTACGCAGCGGATGCCCTTCCAGCCGCAACCCATCTCTGGGAAACATCCATACACACCCATTCACACACATACACTACGGACAATTTTAGCTTACCCAATTCACCTATACCGCATGTCTTTGGACTTGTGGGGGAAACCGGAGCACCCGGAGGAAACCCACGCGAACACGGGGAGAACATGCAAACTCCACACAGAAATGCCAACTGACCCAGCCGAGGCTCGAACCAGCGACCTTCTTGCTGTGAGGCGAACGTGCTACCCACTGCGCCACCGCGTCGCCCGCTATATAAATGTAAGGAATTATTATTATTATTATTATTATTATTATTCAACACATTCATTAAAGTGAGCAGAAACCATTTGTGCAGTTTCTGTTTGAAGCTGAAATATTCTTTACTCACCTTGTTTCTATTTGGTTCAAGTATTGACCCATGTTACCTCATTTGAGCAGTTATTGAGCACAATGGCATGTCTGACCTTGGGTTTGCTAAACTCCAGCAAACAGGTATTGTGGTGGAATAAGTTATAGCACAATCATGGATGTGTTTATGAATGCTTTCATTTGCTTTCAGGCATGGTTTATTGAGTAATAGAGGACAAAATATATCAAGGAAAAGATTTTGCACTATAGATATTTAATGATAAGCAGTAGAGAGTTTGTCATTCATCTGCCTCAATGACAGTGAGTCTTTTTTTTTTTACAGAAGAGCAAGCTAATGTGAATTGTTCCCAAGAGAAGTGAAATGTATACGTAGTTTAAGTATTTTCAATCTAAAAGCAATTGTGTGCTTACAAAGTTGCTGCTGGCCAAAACACTGTCAATACAAAAGTTATTTATTTTTATACTTTGAAAAAGTTTGAAGCATGTTGTTGTCCTCGTTTTAACATTGAATTGATGTTATTTAAAAATAAAATATAAAAGATTATTTGATTGCTCTGAACAGTGTATTTCCACAATGTCATATGAATTGTTTTGTGCATGAAATGGTTTGATTTTATATGAATTTTTTTTTAATGAAAACAGAAAGCTGTTCCTTAACAATAGTGCTATTTCTATGCCATTTTGAAAATTACAGCATTATATACAGGGTTGGACAATGAAACTGAAATGAAACTGGTTTTAAACCACAATAATTCATTAGTATGGTGTAGGGCCTCCTTTTGCAGCCAATACAGCATCAATTCATCTTGGGAATGACAGATACAAGTCCTACACAGATGGATTTTGAGCCATTCTTAGAATAGTGGCCAGGTCACTACGTGACTACGTTTCCTGACTTGCTCCTCCAAAACACCCCAAAACTGCTCAATAATATTTAGATCTGGTGACTCTGCAGGCCTGGGAGATGACCTTCACTTTCATGTTTATTAAACCACTGTGTTACCAGTTCTGCTGTGTGTATTGGTGCATTATCATCCTGATACATGGCACCACCTTCAGGATACAATGTTTGAACCACTGGGTGGTATTGGGGCTAGGGAATGCCATGATATTGCAGCCCAAACCATCTCTGATCCACCCCCATGCTTCACTCTGGGCATGCAACAGTCTGGATAGTACGCTTCTTTGGGGCTTCTCCACACCTAACTCTCCCAGATGTGTGGAAGAAGAGATGGTGGGGCTTGTCATACAGATCACCTAGTAAACCACTGGCCAAAACCCTTCTCTAAACCCAAGAGAAAAGTGCACTGTTACCAAGTAGTTTTACCTTGATTTTCACCAGACTTGAACCAGAACTCTCTGCATTATACGTACAACATTGTACAAACTGCACAACCATGCCAATTCAGTTCAGTTGTACTTACAATATAGACTTGTTTTATATACATCATTTATTAATTTGAACATATACACTCACCGGCCACTTTATTAGGTACAACTTACTAGTACCGGGTTGGACCCCCTTTTGCTTTCAGAACTGCCTTAATCTTTCATGGCATAGATTTAACAAGGTACTGGAAATATTCCTTAGAGATTTTGGTCCATATTGACATGATAGCAGTTGCTGCAGATTTTTTGGCTGCACATCCATGATGTGAATCTTCCGTTCCACCACATCCCAAAGGTGCTCTATTGGATAGAGCCAAATTCTGACCCTACCATCTGAATGTCACTGCAAAAATCGTGACTCATCAGACCAGGCAACGTTTTCCCAATCTTCTATTGTCCAATTTTGGTGAGCCTTTGCGAATTGTAGCCTCAGTTTCCTGTTCTTAGCTGACAGAAGTGGCACCCGGTGTGGACTTCTGCTGCTTTAGCCCATCCGCCTCAAGGTTGGATGTGTTGTGCATTCAGAGATGCTCTTCTGCATACCTTGCTTGTAACAAGTGGTTATTTGAGTTACTGTTGCCTTTCTATCAGCTCGAACCAGTCTAACCATTTACCTCTGACCTCTGGCATCAACAATGCATTTGCACCCACAGAACTGTTGCTCACTGGATATTTTCTCTTTTTTGGACCATTCTCTGTAAACCCTAGAGATGGTTGTGCGTGAAAATCCCAGTAGATCAGCAGTTTCTGAAATACTCAGACCAGCCCATCTGGCACCAACAACCATGCCACGTTCAAAGTCACTTAAATCACCTTTCTTCCCCATTCTGATGCTTGGTTTAAACTGCATCTGATCGTCTTGACCATTTCTACATGCTTAAATGCATTGAGTTGCTGCCATGTGATTGGCTAATTAGAAATTTGCATTGTTGGCCCAAGCAGTTGGGCAGGTGTACCTAATAAAGTGGCCGGCGAGTGTACACAGTGACAGTTCTGATTCCCCCATTGACTGTAAAAGTGGCAAATTCTGCTGATTGGTGAGGCCAGTCAAACTCATCTAAAGATACAGTATACAGTAGGGACGCATGACTGACACTGCAATATTTTGTTTTTCTACAATATGCATTGCATTATAAATATAATTTCACCTGATGACTTGAATTGCTCAATTTGGAAAGAATGAATTAATTTAGATTAAATGGGATAATTTTGTAGGGGAGTGCATCTGCATAGAAAAATACAGTAGAGCACAGATAAAAGTGACATAAATTGTGCTTTATGGTTTTCTGTGGAGTCTAACAGTATCTGGGTAAAGAAATTACAAAATAACACTGTATAGTCTGTATAAAAAATAAAATATAATTAATCATTGTTAAATCTACAAACTTTATAATGTCTTGTGCCTAAGTTGTTTAAATTCGCTTAAAATTTTACACAGGCCTTAAAACACATCCATTCTATTAGGGTTTCTTGGAAAAGGTCTCTTCTGCTCACCAAGGCTGATTAATTTGATCTAAAATACAATAAAACAGTTTAAAATAAGTTAAATTTAAAATCCCAACTGCGTCACACTCGGCAGCAAACCGCCCAGTGCATGCTGAAGGTCCATGTTCGATGAAGCCAACAGAACAACATCATCTGTGAATAACAGAGATGAAATCCTGTGGTCCCCGAACCAGACCCTCTCCGGCCCAAAGCTGTACATAAAAATTCTGTCCATAAAAATTATGAACAGAATTGGTGACA
The DNA here is from genome assembly GCA_903798115.1 of Danio jaintianensis. NCBI lineage: Eukaryota > Metazoa > Chordata > Actinopteri > Cypriniformes > Danionidae > Danio > Danio jaintianensis. The sequence continues at coordinate 23,318,229 of CAIGQV010016735.1, forward strand.
AAGGGCAGCATGTGTTTTGTGGACTTGGAGAAAGCATTCAACAGTGTCCCTTATGGCATTCTGTGGAAGGTGCTCTGGGAGTATGGGGCCAGAGGCGCTCTGTTAAGGGCTGTCTCATCCCTGTATGAACAGAGCAGGAGTTTGGTTCACATTGCCGGCAATAAGTCAGACTTGTTTCCAGTGCATATTGGACTCCGGCAGGGCTGCCCTTTGTCACCAATTCTGTTCATAATTTTTCATCGAACATGGACCTTCAGCATGCACTGGGGCGGTTTGCTACCGAGTGTGATGCGGCTAGGATGAGAATCAGCACCTCCAAGTCTGAGGCCATAGTGCTCCACCGGAAAAAGGTGGTTTGCCATCTCCAGGTTGGAGGAAAGTCCTTACCCCAGGTAGAGGAGTTCAAGTATCTTGGGGTTTTGTTCAAGAGTGAGGAAAGAATGGAACGTGAGATTGACAGGTGGATAGCTGCAGCAGCAGCAGTAATGCGGTCGATGTACTGGTCCATTGTGGTAAAGAAGGAGCTGAGCAGAAAGTCAAAGCTCTCGATTTACAGATCAAGCTATGTTCCTACTCTCACCTATGGTCATGAGCTTTGGGTCATGACCAAAAGGACAAGATTTCGGATACAAGCGGCCGAAATGAGTTTCCTTCACAGGGTGGCAGGGCGCACCATTATAGGTAGGGTGAGGAGCTCTGTCACCCGGGAGGAGCTCGGAGTAGAGCCGCTGCTTTTCCACATTGAAAGAAGTCAGCTGAGGTGGCTCGGGCATCTGTTTCGGATGCCTCCTGGACACCTACCTAGGGAGGTGATCCAGGCATGTCCCACCAGGAGGAGGCTTCGGGGAAGACCCAGGACACGCTGGAGGGACTATGTCTCTCGGCTGGCCTGGAAATGCCGCGGGATCCCCCGGAGGAGCTGGAGCAAGTGTCTGGGGAGAGGGAAGTCTGGGGATCTCTCCTGAGACTGCTGCCCCCATGACCTGGCCCCAGAAAAGCATAGGAAAATGAATGAATGAATGAAGTTTAAAATATCTGCTCCATATTTTTATGAAAATTATGACTTTTCAGGATTGTATTGTTTTTCAGGATTCTTTGATTAATAGGAAAATCTAAATAAAGTTTATAATATTCATATATGTTAATACCTAGTCAAATGAGGCCAGTGAACTTTCTGCAATATCTTCATTTCAATTGGCTACACAAGGTTCTGTATGTAAAAAATAATGCTGGTTGTTACTTTTTCTGTTTTCTTCCCTGGTTTTGAAATCAGGGTTAAATGGAGTGACATAATTTTTTTTCTCTTCCAGTGGATTGGCAGAGGGATAGTTTGGGCAGTAGTGCCTATGGTCTCAGGTGGAAGGGCTTCTGGGCAGCAGGACATATTACCCCAAAGGAATACAAGACAAAAAACACGGGCCAGGACTATCCAACTCATCTCCTTTACTTTTTAGAGTTCAGCTTATGCTTCTACATACAAATTCAATCACAGGCATGATATTGTACACACACACACATGCACACGCACGCACGCACGCACATGCAAACACACACAACCACACATACACACACACACACAAAAGAACAAGTCTTCTATTGCTGAGCCACTTGAAAAGCTTTAGAAAGTATACGTTAATGGGGAGATAGATTTTTTGGGAAAAGAAGATTTTAGACAACACTTCCAACTATTCAAAAAATAATCAATGGAAAATGGAATTTTAGGTTGGGCAGGTTTTCCATTCTTATAGATTCAGCATTTTCCATTCATTACAGACATAAATCTTGTAAGAATGGGTTTTTAACTACAGCGGTTTGAACTGTAGTTTTGCCGAATGACTAAAAAGTTTATCAGTATGATGGTGAAAATCCTTCTGCAATCTTATACCAAAAATGGAAATGAGGGCAGTATTAATAGCTACAAATGTGGGAGAGCGTTGCTGTTATGTGATTGTATTGTATTGCAATATGGAACAATTAGGTGTTGATGTTAAATCAAAAGTAATTCTCAAATACTTGAAAATGAATTGATTTAATGACAATAATTCTCTATGGTTACAGCTGAATTAATTACAAAATAACTGTATAAAATGATTAAAAATGAAATGATGAAAAAACATATGACATAAATTGTACCCAGCTTAATGTCAAATAAAGTTACCTGAGAGAGGCAGAGACGGGGAGGGAGAGAGAGACAAAGAGAGTAGGCCGCTAAGATAACAGTAGAGTAAGAGAAGATAGACTCCAGAGCTGGAGAGGAGCAGAGCAGAAAAAAGAGCCAGAGCAGGAAAAGACCCAGAGCAAAGCTTACCCCCCATTTTGTATCTTTCTTGACCATGTGACCAAATCCCAAATGCTGAGACATACAAACTGACCAATCAACATGTGACCACATAGTAAAACCCCCAAAGTCCACACACCAGGCCCTGATCTTATCAGTATCTGCCTTTGGAGTCAGTATGGACCTTCTTGGTGAAAAAGACATGTTTTGCCATATAAACAAATACATATGATAAATTTCATTCCTACATCTTCCACCATAGATTCATAAAGAATCCAAAAATATATATATTGTGTCATTGCTTTTCCTAAGTTTCCGTCAAGCAAATTAAAATTGTAAGCGAGATGAGGCTTAGTGGCACTATCAAATCAAAAAAGCCTGGTGCAATATGTGTTTCAAATGAAAACACACATTTTCCTCATGCAATCCACTGATCCACTGTGAATAAAGTAAATATTCCATCTTTGTATGTGAATTTAACACGCATTTGGGAACGAAACAGGTACCGATATTTTCACATATTACACAGTTTTGTGGACAAAAAACAATTTCATTAGATTTAAATTTGAGACATAGAAACTGGAGCTTTCTGCCAAAATAATTACTCAACTGACATTTTTGAACAAAATAAAAATATTTTAAATAAATTATGACAAAAGTATGATGGTTCCTCTCTTTCCTAATGTAAAGAAAAATAACAACCTAATAAGAAGTATTAATTATTTTTGTTACTTTTTAACTTATTTTTACAATAAATTAAAATGATGTGGTTTCCTAACTACGTATATGAGAATGAAGTAAAAATTTGAGTTAAGTCAATGCAAAGACTTTTATCTCTCTTTAATGGTTTCTTCTATTTAAACTATTACAGTACTCAAGATTGATACCCCCAACTTAAAAACGTACAAAACTTTTCTTCCAGGGAAAGATATCCCCAGATGTAATCTCACAAAATCCTGTGGGAAACAATGAGCCTTTTATTATCAACATAATTCATCATATTCTAGCTGAGGGAAATGCTTGGTTCTGATGATCGATATATTGAAATATAATTAGTTCCGGTCTTAAACTGTGCTTTTTTATTTATTTATTTATTGCTATTTGCATCACTGTTTGGGTTTTTCAGACAGATTTTTCTTGACTTTTACTGCCGGTTACAGCAAGTCAATATGTGATGCCAAGCAACTGTCACTGACTTACTCACGCAGACGGTTTGTTCAAAAATACACTGACTTGTCTGAGTAAATTAACAACTAATGTTCATTTTTAGGTTAACTATAGGACTAAAAAAAGAACTTTAGGAGTGTATTTTTTTTTTTCAGTTAATTAACAAATGTAATTGATTAGGCTTAACAAGTAGAATGTAAAGTGTTACTTTACTATTATACAAAATCAATGTCACAGTGATAATCATGTTAGTCTGTATATCAGCAGTTGAATCACAACACTCTAACTTGTTCTAATGCAACTGTTTTAAAATTCAACAGCATGTCATACAGAATATTGAGGTTTTGGATTTTGATAGCGGAAAAACAGAATCACAAAATCTGCAAAGTAAATTTGCAGCATTCATATGTTTAGATGTGTTTTGATTTCAACGAGTGTCTCTAATCATCTTGAATCCATGGTGTCCACTTCTTTTTTTAATTTGATTTGAAAAAACAAATGTTGTGCATTTACAGTATTTGAAGTGTAAAATAACTAATAATAATTTAGTACTCTCAAACTCATCTATCACTGCATTGTAGATTATTAATCTATCTTCAAGAGTTGATCTTAGCTTGGTTAAACAAATTGTCTTAATATTACTACATCTACACATTATTTACTCTGCTGGACCGATGAAATATAAAAGTCTGTAAACAGGTGGTCTTATTTTATGAGACGTCATACACAGTGTGTGCTCAGAACCCTTTTATAGATCCATCAACAATAATGTAGGGTGTAATTGTCTTTTTCTTGCCAGCGGTGATTGAAAACAGCACCATTTTTCTCTGTATTTGTGATTTGTTGGGTTTTAATAACCAATTCTAAGAAAGCATATAAACACCAGGTGATTTTAACAATGTATGAAAAACTCGTGGGCACATATATTGGGTTACTCTGTTACACTTTTGAGCAAAGACTGTTTGTTTTACTCTAAAGACAAAAACCCTCAGGAAAATTAAGTTGACATGCAGCATGACTTTGCCGCAATGTTTACAGCAATGAGAAAAATCAATCATAATTCTTTCTTCAGCTTTGAAAATAATGGAAATTGCTTTTCTGAATTCCAAAAAAGACAGACAACATCCATAGGAGACAGACAGATATGCAGTGCAGATGCAGCCGGTGTTAAAATGGCAAAAGGTTTCGAAACCCAGCCAGTATACAGCTCAATCATTTTTATTGATTGTGCAAGGATTTATAATCACAGTTTGGGTTGAATTTTGGAGAGTGAAAAAGAGGACGCCCGAGAGATTATTTCAATGCCAAGTTTTGATTCAGCTTCAGTTATTGGAGCAGAAATGTTGAAAAAATGCTGACATTTTTGAGTAAGTTATGATTATTGTCATGTGTTTACCATCTAACACAACCAAATGTTCATTGCAATGCCTTTAAAATCTAAATGAAATGTGAAATGTAAAACCTATGTCAACACAATAAAGGCATGCAAGCTCTTAACTGACCTGGGGTGTATTCCAGAAAGCCAGTTTAACGTACCTTCAAATTAATCCTGAATTGATTAAACCTAAACCTGTTCACTTGAGGTATGTAGTTTCCAAAACCTACAAAACCTTTCTTTCTACCACACCTCTTCTTTCTTTTTATTGAGTTACATTCTTAGTGCTTATCACCACCTTTTGGTAGTCGTGCTTATTAAAAAAAAAAAAAAAACAGTATATGCGCATACATTTTTTGTAATAGAACAGAATAGAATATGGAATTTATTAATTATATTAAGAAATATCAATAAACACACTCATACAAAGCTCAGAGGTGATTTTACCGTGAAACATATTCTGCAGGTTATGTTCCAAACATAAGGTGTTATGGAAATTACTTGCAAATCCTTAAAGTTTTTTTGAAACCAAAAGCTGAGGTTATCCGCTTACATAGCCTTAAACATACCCAGGTGAGTCACATAACCTGCTTTCTGGAATACCCCTGTGGTGTTTTATGTTTTTTTTTTATGTTTTTAATAGTTTACTTGAGGTTCACAAGTTAGATTCACCCCTAACACTAGGTTCACCCCTAAATTAATATTTTGTCATTATTTACTCATCCTTCATATTTTTCCAAACCTGTTTGTGTTTGTTTCTTCTGCTGAACACAACATATATTTTGAAGAATGTCGGACACCAGTAACCAATAAGTTCCTTTGTTTCCACTACTTTAGAAGTCAGTGGCTACCAGTTTCAAGCATTCTTTAGAACATATTGTTTAGTGTTCAACAGAAGAAAAAAAGTCATAAAGGTTTGGAACCACTTGAGGGTGAGTAAATGGTGAGTTTTTCATTTAAAGTGAACTATTGCTTTAAATATGTTGTTATTGTCTTATTTTTAGTAAAGAATGTCAGAATTGTCCTGAAATTTATGTTCCATGTTTCACTGTGTGTACGAATATCATCGAAAGAATGGCACCAAAACATTTAAACCCAATTTAAACAGCCAGAGACAGTGTAAAAATCTGACTGGAATCACATTTCAAATCACCTCAAAAAGTGATCAGATTAAAAAGAGCCTTATGTCAAAAGACTTCTTGTGTCATGAAAAGATTTCCACCTTTCATAAATGAAAAAGTGTGAATTTTGTCCCAAGTCTTGTGATAAAGTCCAGTTTACCAGTGTACAATGGTATATCCCACTGGACAAGTATAAGGTGAAACGCCCATAAAATGTGTCAAAAGTTTACTACTATCCAATTTTATGTGACTTAACCAGGAATTTACTATAGGATTTGCCATCATCAGGGATCAGATCAGAGCTCTTAAAGCTGATTCCTGCACCGTGTGGTGACACATTACAACCTCGTGTCTACCATGATGAAACTCTAAATACCGTGAAATGGCTACAGACCATAATTCAGACAGGAGATGAGAGGAGGTTGGACACCTTTAGGTCTCGCCAGCCATTGGAAACCCAGCGTATGTTGACACCCTTACTGTGTGATGAATGAAACAGGTGCAGCATGCTGTATAAGCACCCATATTTTTAGTATGTTATATAAAAGACAGATTTAAGCTGTAAAGGGTCCTGTAATTTAAACGGTTTTTTTGGAGAATAAATGTCAGCATATAACCTGTCACCTTCAGTCATCACGAATGATATTTCAATTGTGCAATGTAAAAATTTAAAGTAGAGTTTTTAGAGTTTTAAAGATGTTTTCCAGTTGCTTATTTGAATTGCATTATGGTATTTGCTTCAACATCTTGAGATGTTGAAAATGTTTACAATTTGAAATGTTTCTTAGTTTGAAACAATAGGTTGTATTGTTGTAAGATTAAATATATGGGGGAAAACTGTGAAATAACTACAAGCTCATTACCAGTTTTTGTGCTATAATTATAACAAACACAGAAAATACAGTATTGTTTTAAACAAATAAAAAAAATATCAAAGTCACTTTCTTGTTTTAAGCATGTCATAAGATACATATCCTTTTTTAAGAACCACAGTTTAAAAACTTTAATAATGTCCCACACTGTATGGGAAGATCCATCCTATCATGTGTTGTAAAGTCAAAGTTCATGATTAATGTGCACACACTATATGGTCTGATTGGTCAGCAACAACTTGACTGCTTATACAATGACCAAAGAACATATGTATGAAATCAACACATCGCACCCTCTTTTTCTTTCTTGTTTAATGGTGGCAAACCAGCATACAGTGCATTTACTGTACACCACCTAATGGGAAGGACTGTAAAGCTCAGGTGGAAATGAAGTCAAAAAACTTTACAAACATAAACCTGGAAGTGTGTGTGTGCCTTTTCCTGTTTTCACATTGATGGCACAAACACTGAGTTAAATCAGTAAATCAGTTCATAGCTCTGTGTGATTCCCTCACAAGGGCTGACCAACATTTTTTGAACTCATCTGACCATCCATGCACAAGAGGTCAGGAAAATCCTAAGAATCTCATTGTCAATAAGTTCAACACTGCAGCTGGAATTTATAACCAGTACAATGCTGAACAGTATAGGGATTTGATAGAGATTTGATTCACCATACAGAGAATTTGAACTAAAAGCCTCTGCCGGGACCAAAACTCTCATCGGAAAAAATCAAAAGGCTAAACTAACTTTTTCTAAGGAGTATGTTGTGTGGACAGAGAACTGGCCTAAAGTTCACTTTAGGAGGGAAAGCAAGTTTAATCTATTTGACTTCAATGAGAAACATTATGTTAATCATCATACTGGGGAAAAACCAAAGCCTATCAAGAAGACAGTAGATAAGTTACTTTGAAGCTGAAAACATCGAAATGATCAAATGTATTTACAGTCTTGTTCAGCTAAATCAAGGCAATGACCTGAACAAAATCTGTTAGCAATACAATCTCTCACACAATGCAACCTACTCCAACAACTACCCACACAGAGTCTTCTTCTTCTTCTTCTTCTTCTTCTTCGTGTTGTTTTATGGCGGGTGGCATCCAACTTTAAGGTGCATTACTGCCACCTACTATACTGGAGTGTGAACCAGAATGACTACGAGACTCATATTATATTCTACATATTAGCCCGGAACCCACACAGAGTGAAGGTTTGGGGCCATTTTATATCATTGGCCCCGCCCATGGGTTATACCAATTTACAGGTTGTAGGGTAACCTTTAGATAAAGAAAATACATGAAAAGGCATTAAACAAAAGTATAAATTAATGCAAGTAAATAAATATGCATACAAAACTCAAAATACAACACAACAAACAACCAATACAAATATAAACAACAGAACAGTGATTTTTAAATCACTGACCAGGGGGTCGTGACCCTGATGATGTCATCCAAAATGGCCGCTCTGAAGTGAAGGCGAGAAAAGACTGTATAAATGTCTTTGTTTGAACTCTGAACAGGTTTGGTGTGAAGGAATGGAAACCGGTAAGTGTATGTAATCTTTCTATGTTTTGTTAATAAATGAGGTTTAAAAGAACATGTGTCAGTGGTTATTTCAGTGTGTATGGGAAGATGATATGGGCTATTGTTTGACATGGTTTTGAGATTGAGTTGGAATCTAAATATTATATAAACACAATGTTAACCTTAGACAATTCACATTACACAAACACACACATGCACAATACACTGATGACACTACAAAGATCCTTGTATACATTTTGTTTGCCGGCAATCGGACCATGTTTATAGGTGTATGTATTTTATGTGTGAATGTAATGTGTATGTCAGTCACAGTGTCTTTTCTTAGTTCCACACTGTGACATTTCCTTCCCCTTCCTGTGACACCCTCTGTGGTGTCCTAGAGAGGAAATCGGCTGCACAATTCCCAAGGCCAGTTCTATATTCATTCATTCATTCATTTTCTTTTCGGCTTAGTCCCTTTATTAATCTGGGGTCGCCACAGCGGGATGAACCGCCAATTTATCCAGCATATGTTTTACGCAGCGGATGCCCTTCCAGCTGCAGCCCATCACTGGGAAACATTCATACACACACATACACTACGGACAATTTTAGCTTACCCAATTCACCTATACCGCATGTCTTTGGACTTGTGGGGGAAACCGGAGCACCCGGAGGAAACCCACGCGAACACGGGGAGAACATGCAAACTCCACACAGAAATGCCAACTGACCCAGCCGAGGCTCGAACCAGCGACCTTATTGCTGTGAGGCGAACGTGCTACCCACTGCGCCACTGCGTCGCCGCCAGTTCTATATGTCACCTTAAATTGAAAAGGTTGTACCGCCAAAAACCATCATGTAATTCGAGCATTTGTGTCTTTCATTTGGTTTAAATAAGTCAGGGCTCTATGGTCTATTTCCAATTTAAACTCTCTACCAATGAGGTAGTATCTAAAAGACTCTAATGCCCATTTTACTGCTAAGCACTCCTTCTCCACAGTTGAATACAGTGTTTCTCGAGGAAGAAGTTTCCTGCTAATGTAAGCGATGGGATGCAATTTCCCTTGTTCTCCTTGCAAAAGTACAGCTCCCAGACCACGTTCTGACGCATCAGTCTGGACTTTAAACAGTTTGCTAAAATCTGGACTCTGTAAAATAGCTTCAGTACACAAAGCATCTTTCAGATCTATAAAAGCACTTTCACAGTCAGTTGTCCAGTTAAGTATATTGGGCTTGTCTTTTTTAGTGAGTTCAGTGAGAGCTACAGCTCTTGTAGAAAAGTTGGGGATAAATCGTCTGTTCCATCCTACTAGGCCAAGAAAAGCTCGTACCTGTTTCTTGGTTGAAGGTCGCTCTGCATGTTTGATTGGCTTGATTTTCCCCACCTGCGGACGGATGACTCCATGGCCCAGCACATGACCAAGGTAACAAGTCTCCTCTTTGGCTATCGCACATTTGTCTGGACAGATGGTGAGTCCAGCAGACTTGATCCTGGATAATACTTCCTGGAGATGCTGAAGATAGTCCTGCCAGGACCTGCTGAAGATGATTATATCATCCAAGTATGCTGCAGCGAAGGTCTCTGTACCCTGGAGGATTTTGTCAATGATTCTTTGAAAGGTGGCGGGTGCCCCATGCAGTCCAAAGGGAAGGACCCTGAAATAATAGTGAACAAACGGGGTTTTAAATGCTGTCATTTCTTTGCTGTCTGCACTTAATGGGACTTGTTAATAAATCTAAGTGACCCATCCTTCTTGGGTACAAGCACAATGGGATTGTTCCACTCACTGGATGATGGCTCTATAACTTCCAGTTCCTGCATTAACTCCAGCTCTTGCTTTATGACTTGTAGTAGCCTTTCCGGAACTCTGTACACTGGTTGCCGTATGGGTTTTGCATCTTTTAAATGAATGTGATGTTCAATGAGCTTTGTTCTTCCAGGTGTTTCCAGGAACAGGTGGTCAGGAATGCATCCCAGTAGCTGTTGTCGTTGATCCACGGTCAGATGCTGAAGGTCTAATTGGCCTTCACCTTGCTGAACAGGTAAGTACTGCTCCTCGATTTCCTCCTCTTCTACTGCCCTCACCAACAGCTCCTTCACAGCATCCTGTGGTGATTCTGGCTGAGAGGACCGATCATGCCATTGCTTCAACATGTTGATGTGAAAGGTTTGTAGCGGATGTTGTCTGGAAGGCATTTCAATCTCGTACGTGAATGGACCAAGTTTCCTCCTCACCCAAAAAGGACCGTGCCACTTCGCCAGGAGTTTGTTTTCTGAAGTAGGAAGCAGTAGCAGAACTTGATCTCCTGGTTGGAAAGATCTTGACCTGGCTTTCTGTTTCACTTGAGACTCTTTTAGATTCTGATGGGCCAGAGCAGATGATTGCTGTAGTTGCTCTCTCATCTTCAGGACATACGAAAGGATGTTTTGCTTCCTTGGCTTGTCTTGGGCTTCCCAGCTGTCTCTCAAGACATCTAGAGGACCTCTGACTTGGTGAGCGAAGAGAAGTTCAAAGGGTGAAAAAACTGTGGATGCTTGAGGAACTTCATGGTAAGCAAACAGGAGGTAAGGTAGCCATTTGTCCCAGTCTTTGCCGGATTCTGACAAACTTTTTCAGCATGGCTTTTAAGGTTTGATTAAAACGTTCTACCAATCCATCAGTCTGGGGGTGGTAGGGAGTTGTTCGTACTCTCTTGATCCCTAATAGTTGATAGACTTGTTGTAGTGTGTGACTCATGAAATTTGGACCTTGATCTGCTAACACCTCTTTAGGGACGCCTACGTGTGAAAAGAAATGTAACAGTGCTGATGCAATTTGTTTGGCAGTTACCTCTCTAAGGGGATATGCCTCAGGGTATCTAGTGGCATAATCACAAATATAAATCTGTTACCTTTCTGGCTTCTTTCAACAGGTCCAACAATATCAATCCCTATCCTCTCAAAAGGTGTCTCTACTGCAGGAATAGGCACTAGTGGTGCTATAGCGGGTGCTCTGCCAGTAGACTTTTGACATTCTGGACACGACTTGCAATAGTCTTTTACCTCACTGTACATGCCAGGCCAATAAAATCTCTTGGAGATTCTCATTAGTGTTTTCATGAACCCTAAATGACCTGCCCATGGAATAGAATGCCCCAATTCCAAAACATCTCTGTGATACGCTCTAGGTACCAACATTTGTGTTCCCTCTTCCTTAGTCTGTCTGTAAAAAAGGCTGTTCTTTACCAGAAATGTCTCACCACACAGAGAACTCAAAACTGAGTCATTGTCAGCTTTTTTAAAAAGCAATCAGACAATGTTTGATCATCTCTTTGCAGTTTGGCTAGTTCATTAGGTATGGTTAAGTCATTTTCATTTATTTCAGGCTCTGCCAACTCAAACTGTTGCTGTTCTGAGCTGTCAATCAGATCTGCAACCCAATTTCTTCGTCTCTCCAATCTGTCTTCCTTTGAGACCACTGCATCATCTACACATTCTTTAGCGGAAAATGGCATTTCTTTAAGGGTACTCTGTACAGAACCTTTGGATGACTGAATTAACTTTTAGGACTGAGCTCTAGTAACCACTTCACACAAAGCTGTCTCCTGAACCAAATCTGCTGGTACTGGCATATCAGTTCCTAGCAAAACCTGGTTTTAAACCAAGTGTGACCTGGTTTACCACAGTTATAACAAAATACATCAGTGCTGGATGGTGTCTGATGTGTGGTATGGGCTTTGGGTTGGTAGTCCGTATAATCTGGGCTTGGCTATGAGAGTACGAACTTCCCCCCGACCCCTCAGACTTACCTCTGGCTGCTTGAAGGCTGCCAGCATATCTGAAAGCCCCTAAGAATCCCTTACAAGCTGCAACATAGGACTCAACCAGCTTTGCTGCTTCTTCTGCTGTGACAGGATCTCTCTCTTTTACCCAAGTTCTCACTTCTGGGTACAGCACACGCATATACTGCTCCAACACCATGGTCTCCATCAGGTCAGTCTTGCTGCTCACCTTAAAGTTTACCCACTTAGAGAACAGGTCCTTTAAGCGGACATACAACTCCATCGGCGACTTATCACCAGGTGTGTTCAGTGCTCGAAATCTCAGTCGGTAGGTTTCAGCGTTGATTTCATATTTCTTGAGAATGACTTCTTTGACTTTCTCATAGTCAGTCGTATGGGCAGGTGACATGGCAACAAAGGCACTTCTTGCTTTGCCAGCGAGCAGGGGAACCAGATAAATAGCCCAGTCCTCCTTTGGCCATTTGTACACCTCTGCCAGTCTCTCAAAAGTGGTGAGAAAATGTTCAATATCATCATTCATTTATTTTCTTTTCGGCTTAGTCCCTTTATTAATCTGGGCTCGCCACAGCGGAATGAACCGGCAACTTATCCAGCATATGTTTTACGCAGCGGATGCCCTTCCAGCTGCAACCCATCACTGGGAAACATCCATACACACTCATTCACACACATACACTACGGACAATTTAGCCTACCCAATTCACCTATACCCCATGTCTTTGGACTTGTGGGGCAAACCGGAGGACCCGGAGGAAACCCACGCCAACACGGGGAGAACATGCAAACTCCACACAGAAACGGCACACCAACTGACCCATCCGAGGCTCAAACCAGCGACCTTCTTGCTGTGAGGCAAACATGCTACCCACTGCGCCACCGTGCAGCCCTCAATATCATCAGTATCTTGTAATTTAGGAAGTTGAGGGATATAATCAAGAACTCGAGCTACTGACCGTTCAGAAGAAAGAGCTCCATGTCGGGCCCGGTCCAGATCCATCTGCATCTGGGTGATTTGATGAGTGAGAACCTTATACTGCTGTTCCCGGCGAGCTGACTCTCTCTCCTGCCTCTCATCCCTGTCCTTCTGATACTGTAGGAAAGACTGGAATATTCCTGCCAGAGCTGTAATTGCGGAATCACCTGTGGGGTTAGGAATGTCTTCAGGATGCACTGGATCTCCACTTGTGTCCCCTTGATCTTCTTCCACATCAACATCAACATCAGCTGCTAGCTGTTTTCTTCTTAGGCGGCATATTTGGTAATTCTGTGACACTCACCCGAGTTACTTCTGACACCAACTGTTACGATTGACCGGGCGCATGGGAAGCAAAAAGTGTCACTGAAGCCACTGATATAAGCGAAGAGTGAATTTATTTGGCACAAAACGAAGAAAAAATCCAGAAAGTGACAAAATAACAATAAAGAAAAATAAACTATACAATATTTACAAAGTATTTACAGGCTTGTTCAAGGCAATGAACTGAACAAAATCTGTTAGCAACACAATCTCTCACACAATGCAACCTCCTACAACTCCTACAACTACTCACACAGAGTGAAGGTTTGGGGCCATTTTATATCATTGGCCCCGCCCATGGGTTATACCATTTTAAAATAAAGATAAAGAAAATACATGAAAAGACATTAAACAAAAGTATAAATCTATAGCAAGACAGGGCATGGTGAATGAGTTGATGCAAAGTTTATTTAGAATAAGACAATATGGACTTTTTGTGAGCTTCTTGTGGGTTCCTGGTCACATGGGTGTAGTAGGCAATGAAGAGGCAGATAAACTCGCTAAACAAGCATTACAGCATACTCAAATAGAAATTAAAATAACAATAAGTAAGTCTGAAGTGAAAAGCATGATTGCAAAGGAAATAGGTAGGAAATGGCAGAGGGAGTGGGATAATGGAGATAAAGGTAGGCATATGCATAGTATTCAAGGAAGTGTGGGAGGTATTAGAAATAAGTTTGGTAATAGAAGGAATGATGTGGTGATAACAAGGTTGCGTGTTGGTCATTGTTTGTTAAATCAATAT
>CAIGQV010016735.1:23332795-23362687 GCA_903798115.1 Danio jaintianensis
AGAAGAAGAAGAAGAAGAAGAATGAACAGGTTTGGTGTTAAGAAATGGAAACAAAAAAATGTTGTTTTTTTTTGGTGTTAAGGAATGGGGAAAAAAAAGTTGTAAGTGTATGTAATCTTTCTATGTTTTGTTAATAAATGAGGTACATGAGATACATATACAACCCTTATATTTATACAACCCTCATTACTGAGAGACTAGTGATGTCTAGTGACTTAGTGATGTCAGGCACTGCGGGCTATGGCAACTTGATTATATTATCTTTGCATCAAATTACAAAAAACTAATTATCCCTTATGCAAGGTGTTTCTAATGCAGCACCTATGGGTGAAACAGTAAATCTGACATTGTACTCTCTTCTTGTCAGACTCACACATTTTCTTTTCCTTTTTGAAAGTTGTGAAAACACTATAGTGGAGTTTTTATTTTATTATATGAGCAAATAGGATTACAAAAACATTATTTGTGATACTCTCCCATTCACTGCTCTCTAAGTTTACCCAATTATGAAGATTTCTGCAACTGCGAGACCCAGAAATGTGAAAAGGGTCCATATACAGATAACAGCATGGCCAAAATAAGAGAGACTCCAGCTCCTCCTTTCTGTATGCTGTTTTAAAGTCGCCACGAAATAGAAACACTTGCAAAAACAAATCTAAAATCTGACCTATTTTAAACTTTATTACCAGCTGATCTACAGATAGCAGAACTTAACATCAATGTTGAATTTTAATCAGCTTAAATAATGTTTTTTTTTTAAATGACAGAAACAGATTCAAAAACATAGATGCATTGATCAAGTTAATGAGATAATTCAGCGATTAACTAGTGTTATCGTGAATTAATTCACTGTGTGGGCCTTGTGAGGGCTTCCTGTGGGCTAGGTGAGGGCTGCACATGTGGGCCAAGCACTAAGGGGCCAATGCTTTGCAAGTGAGCAAATTCTCAATGGTCCTGGGCTGGCAGCCCACTGGGGCACCTTATATTACAGTAGCCCTAAGTGGGCCCATTAACCAGCACATACTTGTTTGCAGGGCTCTGTACACTTCTCAATAATTTATGATTGCTGTAACCTTGAGAGATTTTCACTGTATTCTTTCTTCAAGTTACAATCATTGCTGTTCTCTAATGTTCATCACTTTGTTTTGTACAAAATAAAGAGTTTTAATAAGTGCCTTGGTTATTTTGTAAAACATTGTTCTACTAGCCATGGTGGAGGCATATCTAAAATTTCCTCAAAATTTGAACTGAAATTGTTGTACTTATTTATTTGTACTTATTTTTAAGTTACTTCTGAACAAATAAATATTTACAAATTGTTCTCTAATTTTGATCCCCCCTGCATGTTTACATTTCAAAAACACTTGAAAAGTTCCATGAGCTCCTTTGAAAAGCTGTGAAATGACACCAGGCCCTCTGTAGTTCTGCACAGAAGCCACACACATAATCTCACACTGACATCGTGTTTATTCAGAATAAAAAATTGCGTCCTAGATCTCTCACCAGATCATTATCTGGAACATGCTTGAATTCTTCATTTCAACACAGTCATATAAATGCACCCAACAATTACCTGTGATGGAGATGTCGCTGGCATATTGAGATGGATTGTTGCGTGATGATTTTGGTCTACACCAAAAGGTGGATCAATGAAGGTCTGGGATTGAAAATGGAAGGATGAATGCTGGAGTGTATTATAGCACTGCCCTTTCGGGATGGGGCCTCTGGCTCTTTTTTTTTTTTTTTAAATGAACTCTTTTTAACACGCCTCAGCAAATAGATTTAATTGATTTTCCCCCAGCGCCATGATTATATGGGCTTAGTGTAAATATTTTGCATCCAGTCCAAAATGCGATGTAGTGTGCTTGTTTCAGCCGCTTTTCAAATGTCAGCCAAAGCAAATGAACAAAGCTTGGTCGAAACACAGGCTATCACAACTTTTGGGTGTAGATCACATAAAGATCACATTTTGATTTTGTAGTTGCTTCTCCTGATAAATACAATTGCTTGCTTTACCATTGTAGGTCAAAAAGAAGAAATGAAAAAGTGAATAAATGAAGGATAATTTCTAATGAACTGACAAATGAACTAGACAAAAGGAAATTAAAAAGAAAAAGCATAACCCATGATTTCTGCTTGAATATAGGCCCTATTTATTTAAGAAATCCATACCTGTGTCTGGGATCTAATCAATGAAATGTGTTAAAATGGATTGGTATGGAAAAGCTGCATTATAATTGGGCTCAGAGCCAAGATGACTGCAGTGTTTTTCCATGTGGGTCTGAGGATCTTGATATCCTGCGTAATTGGGTAACAGACCATGATGAAAGCGGCTGACTGAGTTTCTGAGTTATTTCACTTTGAATTTGGTTCAGAACATCACTCAGTTTATCATTTCCCATATATATAGATCAAAACCAATGAGACATGAGTTGACATTAGTTGAAGAGAAATGCTGTGCATAGAAAGATCCTAAAAGCTTTACAATGGCAACCAGTGGATAGCATGTAATAGATAAGCACAGTCTTTTCATAAATTTTCTTTTTTTCTTTCTAATATTTTCTTTATTTATGTATGTTATACTTTGCATTTTTTTTATTCTGCATTATTTGGTCAAATGTCTTAAAATTCTTTATATATTTTATTAAAGGAATGCACATTATAACTAAATGTAATCTTTAGATTTATTTATTTACACGTGAACAACTCAGGGTCCAGTGTCCCAATGTCGCTCCATATTAAAGGGATAGTTCACCCAAAACTAAGAACGATGTCATCATTTACTCCCCCTTTACTTGTACCAAACCTGTTTGACATTGTTTTTTCTGCTGAACAGAAAAGAAGACATTTTGAAGAAAGCTGGAAACCTGTAACTGTTGACTTCCATTGTGTTTGTTTTTCCAACAATGTAAGTCAATGGTTACAGGTTTCCAGCTTTCTTCAGAATATATTGAACAGAATAAAGAAACTGGAAACCACTTGAGAGTGAGTAAATTTTAATTTTTGAGTAAACTACTGTATCCCTTGAAGTCATATCTGCATCTGCTTTGAGTTTGGGTCATGTGCCACCTATCATCCCAAACGTTTCATGAGATATAAGATACCCTTAAGAAAGGAAATGATCTATTATGTATCATTTATTGCAAAATTAGATTAAACTGCATTTTAATCAATTTTTATTATTTCACATTTTCATATACCCGTCAAAAGTTACATCTGGGATAGGGAGTAACATCATTTTTACTTACTTTTTTGTAGTTCTTGCTGAAGAATTAAAAGCGTTTCACAAAATATATCTTTGTGGAATTAATGGATTCACCACGCTCAAGTTTTGACGAAATGTTCTTCCCTTCTTGAGATCCAAATAATCCCCCTGCCACAGTTTACTTGATTTAACTGTCCATAAACTATCTCTATGTCAGATAAGAAATCTCTACTGCTTCACTTCTACCTATGAATAACTGTTTTTCCACACATTTGGCCCCAAGCGTGCCTCTGACAAAGACACATTCCATGTGGAGATTCAACTGACTAACTTTTCCACATTTTAATAACAAGTTTGTTCAAAGATTCGGAGTCTCAAAGGAACAGCATTAGGCTTTAAATGAACCAGCATCTTTTTATTAGTGCCATATAATGAACCAAAGAATGTTCCATAATGAGATTCCCAGCCTACCTTAAAAACATCAAGAGGCCTTGAGCAGGACTCCTTAAATGCCTCTCCAGCCGCAGTCCCTCATATTCAAGATCACAGCCAACGGTACTCCTCATGAACATACCATAATATACATAAAGACACAGCACTGGGCAGGAAAAAAAGCAGTGGAGATGCTGAACGAGTCGAACAAGTCTCAAATCAGCATCCGAAGATTGGTTAGTTGAAGTAGCTTATGTCCCAATATCACAGTCTACATTTTGAGGGCCTCGGGAAGAATATTGTTTACTTCCACCCAAAGGCTTTACCATTTCATTATTGATCAGAAATAGCCTATGTCTTCTTTTCAGTCAAGTTGAACAGAATGATATTAAATTCCTGTTTTCCTCAAGGGCTTCTCCAAATGGTTGAACTGATGCATGAGGAACTAAAAAAGAAAGAAGAAAAAGCTTCATTTCACTCCTCTCCACATTTCATCAGGAATTGATTTTGGAGTGCTAGAAGGTAATTTGGGCTTTAGAAACTTGTTAGATTTAGTCTTTTGAATTTGCTCCAACCAAGTTCCCTCTTTCTCTCTCTCAAAAAAAAATATGATTTTACACTGAAATTCTGAATGAACAGCACAGTTTCATATTGACTCTGTGGTGACATTATTTACATATGTACAGGTACATTTTCCACTGGCCTTTGTGTTTGACTAACCACATTCATTTCTACAAAAGGGCCTTGCGATTTCAGATTCTGTAGGTTTTACTGGTGGTTCCACAGAAACAGAGATAACACGATGACTTCAATGTCAGAAAAGATGAGGCCAGTATGGCCAGTTTCTCCAGCTCCAGAGCTTAATATGTTCCATTTGGTCCACAACCATGGGCCTGTCAGAAGAGATGTCTCAAAAGTCTTTAGTGTGTTTACTGATCACAGCTGAGCAAGAAGCTAAGAAACAAACAAATCCAGACAGGTAGTGATGTCACTGCAAGCGCTTGAGCAGAGTTCTGCTGTGTGTCGAAGGATGCGGTGGACTCGGACCAAAGTCTCACTTTCGCAGAGTCCTGAAGAACAAGAAGAGAAAGCATTATTAATATATAATGGCAATTCCATTTCCATTTCACTTATATACAGATCATGTTAATGATTTTAGGCAAGTTTGGTGATTGCTACAACGAATTGATTTCCAGGAAGGTCTTGCCCAATCTATAAATTGTTTTCCAGTAAGTGGGCATTTATCAGTCATTTTACCGAGCTGGATCATGAAAGGCCACCCAGAACCCTATCCCTAAACTAATCCCCACTGGGTTAATTTGCGTTCCATTCTGATGAACTCACGAATATGCCCTACAGTATTTGAAGGGTTTACCATTCCAACTGTTCCATGGATTGCACTTATTTGTCATCTGCATCACAAATTAAAGAATCACAGGTGCAAAAGTATCCATTATATTACTATATACTTTGGCTTGGAACAACCCTACAATATGATGGTCGTGAATTCTCTCACTGCAAAGTGCTATTAGAAAGTGGACTGATCCTGTTTGGAGCACAACAATAATCAAGTAAAGCAGTTGAAAAACGGCCACACATTGAAAATGCCTTTTAACGTACTGAAGAAACCTATACTTGTTTGTAAAGACAATTATTTATATAACTACCTCTTAATTACAGTATTCATTTTAAATGACATTATGCTTTAGTAAATATATTAGTTTTTAGCACGCTTCACTGAATCATGTAATACCTAGTAAAAATTAGATTAGATTTTTGGAGATATTACAACTAAATATTCAGATAGCCCACAGTCTAAATTTTATTTGATTTCTACACATTGCTGTTCCTAAAATCTTCAAAAAGAACCAGAAGGAGTTTGAACTTCACATTAAACTGTTGTTTTGAATTCCTAAAAATGCCAGCACAGACACATATGTTTCTACTCAGCCAAAGTCACCTCCAAATAATTTTTTGGAAGTGAATTACTAAAATTTCTGTGCACACCACCAGGCGAAAGGGGGTCTCAATATACACAACCACCCACACCATGAAGGCATTTTTGCTACATGCACCTCAGCGCTTGTGCAGATAAGGAAACTACAAACCAGGAATAAATGAGCCAACTATGATGCAGATAATACTTCATGTCAATCGGCATTTCATGTGAACTCAGCCAAACTGCGGCTGCATTTACACAACAACATAGCATCCAAAAACAGCTTTTCCCTTGCGTTAAAAAAAAAAAAAGTTTTTTGTTTACATGACAACATTTTTAAAACGATCTATGTTTACATATGTGAAAACGGCCCAAAATGCTGTATTACATTTACCACGCCAGTATTTGGTGGTGTCACCTTGTTAGTAAAACGTGTGTTTGTTCATGCTTGACTTTAATCTACACCAACCTGAATACGTACAGTAGCATGGACACCCATGTTGCCATTGTTTTCATTGTTGACTCTCATTTTTGGGTGTTTACACAGACATGACAACATCAGCATTTTCAAAAACTTGCACTTTGTAACATTTCCAGATTTATGCATTTTCAGTCACAAAAACACCATTGTTGTGTAAACTAACATGCAAAACACATAAAATGTTTCCCTTTTTAGATGAAAACATTGTTGCCTAAATGGCCCCTGAGAAACTGAAATCAGCGGATCCTGAGCTGCTCATGTGTAAAAGAACACTGTCATGCTTCGCACTCAAACATGCAACAAATACTGTACATTTACTTCAGAAACATCACAGCCTCTGCGATTTGATAATTGCACTAAACTGCCCTCGCAATTTTGTTATTTTTTATTTCAATGGATCATGCAGTCTTAGTTCTCCAGTCCCCATTTTCCATTTCATAAGAGCTTTGAGCAGTAGAGAAATCAGTCCAATTTTGCAGTCTCTCCGCAGCACAGATGAAATGGCTGTTTATTGTGTGAAGCCAGTTTCCTTTGGAGCCACACTACAATCAAGGCAGTTCTAAAGCCATAACCAAACTGACACTCACCTGTGTGGGTTTGGCTGGGCTCAGAGTGCTCTGTTCAGTCTCCAGCGTGACAAACACAGACGTCGTCCTCCATGGCCCCCTGTCCGTGGCAGGGTTTAAACGCAGCAGTTGGGTGGGAGTGGGTGTGAAGTCCAATCCGTTTCCAAACGTCAGGAGAGCGTTCCCTATTCATCCAACACACAATACATGCACAGCTATGAGTGAAACAGACATCATTTTCATTTGCAATTGCTTTGGTTATCAGACACTTATTTGAATTCTGGGCCATTTTTCGAGCTCTCAATATTCTGCTCAGGCCAAGCGGCTGCACCTGCCTCTCCACATCCTCTCATTAACTCACAGATGAGTGGCTTGACCAAACATCACTCTCATCCGCTCGCATCGCTCACTCCGAGAGCTGCCACTTGGCTGTCTGAGGAGTTACTTCATGTAAGAGATCTCTGTTTGAACAGGACTGAGCAGAATATTGCAACCATATTGATGAATCGCTATATATAATACATAAGGACCTTCAGAAACGCGAGAACAGCACTGGGGAAGTGTGATGGAGAGGGGGCTGGATATTAATCAGAGATTCATTTATACTTGCGGTGCCTGAAATAAGTTGGAAGAAGCTTTGCACTTAAGATAAATCTTCACATTTTAATCATACAAACGTGGCTGACTCAATGTCAGATGCTAAACTTCAGCAGATAATCTAAATACAGCTTATTCGTGGATGCACATTAGAGCCAAATCAAATCATATTTCAAATGGTGGAATTTATAGATAAAAATATTTTCCTTGTTGAGACTAAATTATATAAATGGTTTATTATTATATTTATAGCATGCATCCAAAACACTGTGTATTGGTTAAATAATAATGTTAGGAAATTAAAAACGCTAATTATACATGCAGTCAAAAAACATGGCAATTAAATGGTTAATATTTACAGTTTTAAAGATTCATTTGAAATACATTATTACATTAATTCATTAATTCATTCATTTTTGAACAATGTTGTGTCTTAAAATGTTAGTTCACCCAAAAATGAAAGCTCTGTCACCTTTTACTCACCCTTCACTTTTTCAAAACCCATTTGAGTTTCTTTCTTCTGTTTCTTCAAAGGAAGTAATTTTGAAGAAGGCTGGTTGATGGAACTTATTGGCTTCCATAGTATTTTTCCTACAATGGAAGTCATTGGGTACCAACAACCAGCATTTTTCAAATCATCTTCTTTTTTTATTCAAAGGAAGAAAGAAACTCATGAAGGTTTAAAACCACATGAGGGACAGTAAATGATGAGGCTATTTTCATTTTGGGGTGAACTATCCTTATTTCACCCCAAGGTTAAAAGGTGTTTGAAAATGTAAAGTTTGTAACTTTGATATGACATAAAACGTTCTCAGGAATATGGAATCAAGAACATTGAATTTGCAGACAAATAAAAAAGCCTCAAAAAGTGTGTCCTGGTTCTGCGTAAATGGACAATCAGGACACAAGTGATGAGAGACAGATGAGGTAATTTTTTCATTTCAAAGAGGTAGGTTGACTGTTTTCTGTGCAGTGGTGGTGAACGCTAGGTTGATGTGACATACAATATAACAGAGAACGTATGACTAATGGAGCAGAATAGCGAGAGTATGCTTTATGCTGTTCTGTGCTCTTGTGAAGGACATACAACTTCAGTAGAAACTTCTACTTTAGAAGAATCATAAAAGAGTTTACAGGCAGCTCAATGTAATTACATTTATGACTGCATTATCCATTTAGAAACCTGCAGTGGCCTTCATTTGCAGATCTTCATGTGCTGTTTTAATACACGCAGTGTTTAAAATTCTGGTTAAAAATGATAAATCTGTTGTAGCTCAATGGAGTTTAAAAGGAACTCTGTGATTCTGTCCTGACCTTGCACTGTTGACTAAAAGTAAAACCCTATAGTTTCTTTCAGATATACTTTCAGACTGCACATGCAATGTCTTTTCACATTTCAGATGTTCATGACTCAGAAATGATTGTGGACACAGATGATGTACAGGAGCAGCACTGACTCACGTAAACAGACGTTGTTTGTGAAATAGTCCAGGAAGTCAGAGCACTGATCCTTCAGATTCCCGCTGGCTGAACACGAGCACCAAGGAGACACTTCAGATGTGAAATTGTCCACATAGTTTGGGGTGATTGGACTGCCTGTGATAACAAAAGATCTTCTTGAGCATGTTATTTGTGATTTCCATTAGCATGATTAATACATTAAATTATATATTACTAAATATATAGAAATTACATGATATATGGGTCAAAGATGAGATGTCACCTTTCTGTATACTTAAAGGGATACTTCGGCCAAAACTGAAAATTAATCCTTTTCTCACCATTTACTTGCTCCAAATCCAAAGACCTTTTTTCTGTTGAACACAAAAGAAAATATTTTGAAGAAAGCTGAAAACCTGTAACTATTGACTTCCATAATATTTGTTTTTCCTACTATGGAGATCAATGGTTACAGAAGTTCAGCTTTCTTCAAAATATCTTTTTTTAATGTTCAAGATAATAAAGAAAAGCATAATGGTGTGAAACAACTTGAGGATGAATAAATAGTGAGTAAATTTTCATTTTTGGATGAACTATCACTTTGAAATATTAAAAATAAATGTTCTCATATACGTTTTGTTATATTTTAATTGATTAAAGCATTGCTGACAAAATGGTATAGATTATAAGCACATGAATAAAGTATGAGCATTTAAAGTGACAATTAATGAGTACTTTGGGGCTGCACTGTGTGTGTCTGTGTATATGACACCTTGATGGTGAATTTTCTACAGATTTAAATCATGACCCATAGACTATAAATATATAGATTTAAATAGGGTTAATTACTGAATTATTACAATATCTCATCTATATTTTATTCCCTTAACTCTACAAATAATCATTGTTGTAGAATGTAGAATCTAAAATCTGACATTATTCAGAACAAGAAACTAGCGACATGTAGGAAATGCACTTACGCATCTTTTAGGAATATAAGTAAACATTTTTATTATATATTACTGAATATAATTAAATCAAATTTCCTGTCTAAATATTATGCTTAAAAAATGTTTAAATGCTTAAAATATAAATAAATTTATTTCAAAAGGATTCTGTTTGCTCAATGAATGAGCAAGAAGCAGAACTAAACAAACAAAAAGCCCATGTAACAAAAAACCTCATAAAAAATATTGCTTTCATTCTGTTTTATTGGGAAGTAAAATCAATCTCTCCATGACTTTGAAAGTGCCTGGCTAGTTTTATAGTCTTTCATCATAGACACGCAGGTGTCCCTATGTTTCTCTGAGCAGTAAAATAACAAAGGTATCATTCTCCAAATTAATTACATCAGCCTTGCTCCTGTTTTAATAAAACTGAGAAATAAACAGCCACAATCAGGTTACCAGTTTGCAGAACAATAGTATAAAGTGTGTTTAAACTATTTACCTATCAGTCCTGTGTAAGCAATAAGACAAGCTGCGTAGTTTCCCTGTGTGCAGCCGGTGGCAGACTGCTCGTCTGGCTGGCAGTCGTACTGAAACTGGGCCAAACGGGACCTGTACAACAAGCACAAGCGTATATGTGTGGAAAGCAGCCAAGCAGACAGAATGTGTTCTAATAAGTGTGGCGGCCATACTGACATAATCATGGCATGGTCCAAATCTGTTTCTCAAGATAAATTTTTATGTTACACTGGACATCACATTGCAATAAAACACAGAGCTGGAAAATAGTCCCCAGCTAGGTAACTATTCAATTCAAGTTTATTTGTATAAGGCTTTTCACAATAATTATCATTCCAAAGCAGCATCACAAAAGGTGCACATCATTACATTGCAGTCACAACTAAGTAACTGCACTGAGTAATAATATCATTGCACCTGCTGCAGCCAATGTTACATTCCATGATCATTACGCCAGAATGACAGTAGACATATCCTAAACATACCTAAACAACCTAGAAAAAAAAGCAACTTTTCATTTTCTCTCTTGGTCTTAATACACAATGTAAAGTGGTTGAAGTTTTAAATCAGAAAATTATCAAAACCTTTTTTGGGGGGCAGAGATGCTAATGGTCTAATCCAATTAAATTATTTATGCTAAGCTAAGCTAAAAGTGCTTCCATTAAAGCTGAATAGATTAAAACTCTAGCTGACTTCAAATGAGCATATTTACAAAAAAGTGGAATATTCCTTTAACATTGTTTTTCTCAGATGTCCATGGCTCTTCCACAAAAAAAAAACATGTGACCAACCAGTTGGTTTAAATGCCAACATCAAGACAACGTCTTTAATAAACAGTCCTCATAATCACAGCATGCTGCTTTTCTTGATGTTATTCACTAAGGCATCTGAGTCATTTAATCACTCGCTGAAAGTGAAGAAAAAAAAATATGTTACCTCATAACCAAATATTATTTTTCATCAGAACTGATTAGCTCCCATCTTTAATACCAATTAATCATCAACAGATGGATTTATCTTGGTTATTTATAGCAACAGACTGAATGCATGTGTCACTGCCGTATGCTAGAATAATATTAGTTTTGAATACTAGTCTTGATGAAGGACCTCAGTGAAGACTGAATCTGACTTCATCTAACCTGCACTGCTCAATATTTAATTCACAATCATGTGGTTTATCTGGAAAAGTCTGACTTCTAAAACATTTCAGGGTCTCATAACTCTGTCCAATGGCCATTTATTCAAACATGGATTACAAGGATGGCGAAGAAAAGCTTTTTTCTTATCACCAGTAATATGCGAGTACTTTCTTTCTCTAGACAGCTATAGAAAACCTGAGGCTTTCTTTACTCTGAAAAAAAGAGTGCATGCAGGGTGAGTTGTTTAATCCTGTCGCCCACATGGTATGTGGCTGTCAAAGCCTCTGAAACTGACCTGCAAACATAGTCGGCCTTACAGATCCTCATCTGCGAGAGGCAGCTGGGTTTATCTTCTCCCTCATAGGAGCAGCTGGGCACGATGGTCTGTCGTCGTCTCTCCGAACAGGCCATGTCGCTGCAAGGGCAGAAAAGCAGCTCGTGGGTGTACTCTGGAGGAACTCTGTCAAAGAATCGCCGCAAGGCCTTGTTGCACCTCGATCGGTTACACAAACCCGATTTGGTGGAGGGCTTGATGCATGTTGACACATACTCGGTGCGCAGTCTCTGGCAAACGTCATCAATGTTGCAAGCTTTGGCCGCATCCAGGCAACGGTTCACTGTGCTCATACCAACTTCAGAATCTGTGGAGAATTCAAATGTTGCTTAAATCGCTGACAGCTCATGGCCAGAACAGGCTACATTTCGAGTTTTTGCACCAGATTACTATTGTAGCAACCAGGCCATTCTCCAGAGAACTTAATTTTCCCTCAGGCCATTTTCATTGTTGCATTCGCTCCATCACTAGAATCTCTAAAGTTACATGGGAAGTGATAACAAAATCGAGCATGGCATTTAATAAAATAGACAGCTGGAGGATAGAGGACATTAAAAAGACATGGTTTCATTTTGTATCATGGATTTTACTGGAGACGTTTATATTTTGCAATTGAAAAAGCAAAAGGAGGGGTAAGAAATTAAATCACCTAAAGAAATTGTTGTGTTACACATCACTGAGGTTGAGAAAAGAACTCAGCACAGAAAACGGCAGCAGGTAAATGCCACTAACATTAGCTTTATGTATGTTTATGACTAGAAACACTAAATTATAGTGCCATTGTTTTGTATGGCAGACAACATGGAAATTATGACTGCACTAGTTTTTTGCATCAATATCACAATGTGTGCATAGCTGACCACAATCCGCAGTTCAGGATTGTAGAGTCACTACAGAGACTAACAATAATGAGTGTTTTTAATGCATGTGACTGTGTGAGGATTTCAAGATTGTTTAAAGGACTTAAGCACAAAAAAAATGTACAGATTGTAACTTGAAAAAAGATTTACTGTATTGAATTATTTATTCAATAAAGACTATGGAGTGTTATTTTAGATCTCAATATTTAGGTACAAAACTTGAAAAATCTGAACTCTCCAGAAAGCATAAAGCCATTTTTATTGTATTTATCTGTGATTGTAATGTGTTGTTTGTTTAATTTATGCATGATTCACTGCCCTACAAAATCATCCCAATCAGTCTAAATGAATTAATTCTTTCCAAAAAGAGCAAATTCAAGCCATCTGGTGAAACTGTACTCATTTCATTAATGGTTTAGTTAGTTTTAGTTTAGTTTTTGTTTTGTGAAAAGATTTTCAATTTAGTTTCTATACAGTATATACTGTATATACAATATTCTATATACTATTCTATTCTATATACGGTATATACATTCTTCAAAACATACCTAACCAGCATATGCTGGGTAAGAAAATGTTTCCTCAGATGCAAAAGCCCTTGTTGTTGAACTTTTTTAGCGGTCAAAAATGTAAAGTCAAATACAATGTTGCAGTCAAGATCTGAGCAGGTTGAGTTTTAGTGAAGACCTTACAGAAAACAGTCTATGGCTCTTCTGTTTTATCAGACTAGTGTTTTAATTTTTGGGGTTCTGCAAAGCATGGATACAAGACCAGTTTAAATTGATGGTTTGCATATTATGGACGAGACCATTTGCTATCAAGAGCTCAATAGTTTAAAGTTAAACACACCCATATAAAAATCTGATATGACAATATATGCAAATTACATAGAATTGAAGTTAAAATTATTAGCCTTCCTGTGATTTCTTTTCTTCTTTTTCTCAAATATTTCCCAAAATATGTTTAACAGAGCAAGGGATTTTTCATTATTCATTATTTCCGATATATTTTTTTCTACTGGAGAAAGTCTTATTTGTTTTATTTTGGCTAGAATAAAAGCAGTTTTTAATTTATTACATTTATTTCAATATTACGTAATATTGAAATAAATGTAATAAATTAAAAACTGCTTTTTGCTGAAAAACTGCTGAAGAACTGCTGAAAACAATATTGCTCAAGGGGGCTAATACTGTACAGTATTAGCCCCCTTGAGCAATATTTTTTTCAATTGTCTACAGAACAAACCACTGTTATACAATGATTACCCTAACTTGCCTAGTTGACCTAATTGGTGGTCCACAGTGTATTTTTAAGGCTTGGTTGTGTTTATAAGATGCAAAGCAATGTGTACTCATGCTTCATTTGTAGAAAATCACTTTATTTTTTCATAAATCTTACTTTGATTATATACTGCTACTCAGCTAACATGAAAACAACTGTCATATTTCCTAGTTCCTCTGAAAGGCCCGCCCTCAAGAGGCTCTGATTGTAAGCTAAACATAATGTGCTGTGATTCGCGGATTGGCTCCACGTCACAACGTCACACCCCTACAAGCATGCGATTTTGCACTGTGTAAACAGTCCAGTCAGAGCACCTGTTAGCAGCGTTAGCTGCTTGAATCAGAAAAATGAAGAGCACACAGCTGAACCTCACGCCTGCTCTCTAAAATATCTGAGATCTGACAAGTGTCTTTCACATATATTCGGAATAAGGATATGCAAGTAATATGAAATGTTCACATATCTTTTGCGAGTTTGTTATTTGAGATGTAGAACGCAGGGAAAGCGGCCGCATAGAGAGACACTGAAAGCATCCGCATAGAGAGACACTGCAGCGCTGGTAAAGATTGTGAGTGTTTACAGCGGTTTGACTGATGAATATGAATTTGTAGCTAAATTGTTAGCGGTGCCAAACAGCATTTACCATTGTTTACATCCTTGTTTATGTCCTCGCTACAACATACCGTTAACGCTAGAAACTGTGCATGTAGTTGATCAATTTTAACAAATAAAAATACAGATTGTGGCTCACAACCCACAGCTTCGTTGGTTGGAGGAGTTTTAACCAAATCCAGCACTGAACTGAGAGAGATTCTGGAAGTTGTCCTTTGTCAAATGCTGGCTATATATTTTTTATAATTCTCTGGAACATAATAAAAAATAAACTGTAAGCACTTCTCTCTTTGTGTCGTGTCCATTACAGTGCCTCTGGCCACACCCCTTCGCTGCGCGTGGTGTATGCGCGTGGTGAATGTGCGTAACCAGAAGCCCTTGTGACCTCACTAGCCCGAATGTATTTTTTTGTAGTCCCCAAACTTTGTTCGCTGTAGGCTTTGCTAAGCTAACTCTGTAAAAGCCAATGTCTCCCTTTGCATTTAACTTTGAGCATATTACATTCAGAGATGTTGTTTATGTTCACACAGCTACATTACACATGAACTAAAGTTTAAAATATGATATTGTAGTGGACCACCCCTTTAAATTGCACTTTAAGCTGAATACTAGTATCTTGAAAAATATCTAGTAAAATATTAGGAGCTGTCATCATGGCAAAGATAAAAGAAATCAGTTATTAGAAATTAGTTATTAAAACTATTATGTTTAGAAATGTGTTGGAAAAAAAAATCTTTCCCTTAAACAGAAATTAGGGGGGAAAATATACAGAGGGCTAATAATTCTGACTTCAACTGTATGTTGGCTTAGTTTTGGCAAAACACATATGACAAGAGAATGAGAAACTGCACATTTTTTCAAGCTCTTGTTTAAACTGACATTTTGACTCCTGAGGTGGATCAGACAGCATAAGCATAACCATGCAGCACAACTTTGTAGAATGAGTGAAGATGAGCGGCCCTTTTCAATTCACAAGGTGAGTTGTGTTGTGCAACTGACAGTGGAGAGGAGAAAATCGTGAAAGCGTCAAAAAGATGAGAAACTTTGTATTTAAACGAGAGATGAAGAATATGGGCTGACAGCCAATTTTTGTGACGCATTTGCTGGTCAGACTACAAACAACTAAATGGATTTGAGTTGGATGCATCAAAACATCAGATTCAATGGTTCTTCACAATCCCTTATGTTCTTTTTATCAAGGCCAATTTTAGCTGGATCGGGTTCTTTTTGTGTTGCTAAATGGGGTGGAGAAGGGAAGTGTTGCCAACTATTTTCAATGAAAAGGCACTAAGCTCTGCCCAAAAAGTCGCTAAATGTCGCTAGATTACGTCATACGTCAATTTGCATATTACTGACGTCATCACGTCCAACCGTTTCTGCTTGTTTATTTATGGTTAAAAAAGGGGTATTAATATTTGTACTACGCTTTATGTATGCATGTCAATTTAATTTAATTTATTGCTGTTTGAATACAGTATATCAGTATAGATGTGTAATAAATTTGCAGTAATCTAAGACATAATAAACTCAGACAAGTTCCGAAACTGTCACTAAAATCTCTCTGATTGTGAACAAGAAAAGAATAAATGGTCAAATTAAATTGTTACATTTAAACAAAGGAGAAGCAGATCGGTTTGACTACCAGGGAAATACCTTACACTTGCGATGCTTAATCATTTGCCGTCGGTACGGTGAGGGCTGATCTGCTCTCAGGCTGCAGGTGGGAGAGACTGCTATACGAGGACTGGGCCTCCTGTGAGTGCTCTGAGGCGGGGGAGGGGCCGACGGCATTACCCTGCAGCTTGTTGAGAAGAGTAGGAACGGTACAGTATGGACAGATGAGAGTATATAAAAAATCTCCAGTAACACCAAAAAAAAGTTGCTAGATTTGTCGCTAGTCGCTTTTTTGAAAAATTGTCGCTAAGGGGATCTGAAAAGTCGCTAAATATAGCGACAAAGTCGCTAAGTTGGCAACACTGGAGGAGGATCCCAAAAATGCAATGCTTATTCCTAATGTAGCATAAAACACTGAGAAATTTAAAATGCTGAGGAGCAAGCTTATTGGCTGCTGAGGCGACCAATGATGATGATGTAGGATCAGATTAGGCATAACCAATCAGCCTGCGCAAGCATAGAGTTTCATGAGAGAACTTTGCACTAACAGTTAGGTAAGGCTGCAAACAAGTACTACAGTATTTTAGTATTTTTCTTGAAGCTTTAATAATAAATTATTCAACATTTTAAAAAACAGTGATAACACTAGTACATAAATCATTTATACAAATTTAATATTAATATTTTATGTAATACTAATGCCAGCTTAAAAAAATTGTCATTCTCTAAGCTGTATTATGTACTTTGTCATGTTACGACTTTATGAAATTGTACTTTATTTTATTTGAAATCTTAGATTCTTTACCTTATTTATTTATTTATTTATTTATTTATTTATTTATTTATTTATTTGCTTTTGTGTTGCAAAAGCATCCTTTTAGGTTGTAAATAGAAATTGCATTTTTAAGATGGCTGATTTAATAGATGTTCTGTGGTTATCAGATGTGGGAAGAATACGTTCTGCCGTCATTGTATATGCTGTGGAAAGAAAATGTGAAAATGGGGTAATGTGGGCTGAGGTTCAGATAACTCAAATGGAGAGGCTGCGCGGAGCCACAAATCATTACGACTAAAGGAAATGTCTGATGAGGTGAGAGGACGTCAAGAATGAAAATGAGATAGAACAAATTAAAAGCAATGCCGTGGAAACGTCTTTCCAAGAAATAATTTCCGCATTCTGATCAACTTCATCAAACTGAATGGACTGCACTGTGATGTTAATGCAAAAAAAGCGCAGTAAATAACTAAGGCTAAGGTCAGTAAAACCTGAGGAAAATGAAAATAAGGAAGCCTCTCCTTCTATTCCTTTGCGATTAATAATCACAGAAGAGCCAAGAACGTCTGTCCACATCATTCACATGAGAGTTTTGTTGATTCTTACAGCTCTGATGAAAAAAATACAGCTCAGACACAAAGCTTCAACAAACAAACTGAGACTCTGTGACTAATTTCCATGGGACAGTTGAACAAAAACAAGGGTATAACTAAAGGGAATGACAGTGAATACAAGTTTCACAGCAAAACTAATGTACAACGACTGCGACGCTCCCACACCAGAGACACATTTATGCTGCTAATTCAATATTTGCGATGCTAATAAGATGTTCTGGACACCATGACATTTGGAATGAAGATTATTGTACTAGGACCCTGTGTGGGGGGGTTTTCTTCCAGTTTTTGCCTCTTTGTTAAATAAGTTTATCATCTAACGGAGGCTCAGCTCCATCCTTTCAGTCACAATACAGAGAGATTGTAGATAAAAACATACATTGAAGTTAAATGTCTTTAAGCACTGCAGGAATACTATCTGTGTTCCGTCACATGTACGTCAAGCTATTACAAATGCTGTTTCTTTTTTACAAGAATCTTTTATTTTTTTAATTAAAAAGCATTTTCATTTTTGTTTGTATCTTTGTGTTACATCCTTTTATCCTTTTAGAGTTTCTAAGTTTTCTAAAATGCACTTCTTGACAAATTATTATATACTGCAATATCATCTGAATCATTATCTAAATTGTTTCTGTAGAGTTGATTCTAAATTTTAAAATTCAGCAAAGCATTGTCACACATAATCATAGCTGATCATAGTCTCCACTATCAATCATTGTCACCTACAGTATAAAATAAATAATGAAAATCCCTATGAAAATTGGTAGAATTACATGTAGCTGGTGTTAAAATGTGATGCCTAATAACAACAATTAGGTACAAAGTACAATGAGTACAAAGAAAACATCCAGTCCCAGAATCAAGCTTTTACCTTACCTGCAGTGATGGAAGCCAGACGGACAAACTCATAGCCTTTCTCCACTGTTTCATATGGATAGCTCTCTACCAGGTTAAGCCCTGGAATTACAAACAGCTAATTTCAATAATAAAATTATATATTTAATAATTCATAGAGAACAATACATTCCAACAATATATAATTAAGGTTTTGAAAAAGAAATACTGGCATAATGAATGTTTTTTTTTTTTACATCGCTCCTACTGTGATGTGATTATTAGGCTCTGTTTACACCTGGTATTCAATAAACATTACTATTAATATGAATTCGGTTGATTGGATGACAAGTAGATACAGTCAAGCCCGTAATTATTCATACCCCTGTGGTATAAATAATTTCAGGCTTGACTGTAAGTGAGATTACCTTTACATCTGATGACATCCTACCAATCATTTGGTGTTTAAAAGATGCCTAATTGATGTCCAAATGTAGATGTCTTGGCTGAAACAAAGCTAAATGTGGGCTGTCTGTGACATCTAACAGTGGTCCAAAAATAAACTAGTCATCAAATTGACTTCACACATATAGTCATTCATTTATCTATTTGATAACTGGTCTGTCTATTCTTGGACTATTGTTAGTCGTCTAATGGTGGCACAATCGTTCAGTGGGCAGCAGTGTCGCCTCATAGCAAGAAGGTCACTGGTTTGAGTCGCAGCTGGGCCAAAGGGCTTTTTTCTGTGGTGTTTGCATGTTTCCCCGTGCGTGTTTGTGTGTGTGTCCCAGCACAGTGGGAGCACAAGTTAGTGTACTCTTAGGTCTGGTTTGTGGCAAGAAGGGCATCTGTCACTGACTAGATTTTCACTGACAGTAAATATTTTGCTTGGTTTCAGCCAAGATGTCTATGATTGGATTTTCATTAGATGTTTATTAAACACACAGAAAAAAAAGGCTGCTTGGGTCTCCTTTTGTTTACTTTTACCTATTTTCATTATTTTTGATGGGATGGTATGCATATGTGGGCTATTTTTTTGGTCTTTTAATATAGTATTGCAAAAATAAGCTTGCACAATTTACATATGAACATGAAAGAAGACAACAGAAAACAATATGGAGACCTGCATCTTTTGTTTTGTCTCTGTTTGCCACAAAACTATGGTAAAAATTGTCTGTTTGAATTACAGTCAGGGGCGACATGGTGGCTCAGTGGTTAGCACTGTTGCCTCACAGCAAGAAGGTCGCTGGTTCGAGTCCCGGCTGGGTCAGTTGGCATTTGTGTGTGGAGTTTGCATGTTCTCCCATTCTACCCATGCTGAATGTATTTGACTACCTCTGGAGAATTTCAGACCCAGTTTACTGTACAGTTGAGTTTAGCATTGTACAATTGTGACTGGATTAACAAAAAACACATTTAATTAGCATGTGTAAACAGGGCCATAGAGTGAATGTGAAACTATGAAAAATGTATAAAACAATGAAGAAGTCCAGATAGCCTGTGATGGCAGATATTGTTTCAATGATGACAGACATTGAAAAGTAGCTGTGTTTTCTGACAAAAGCAGACAAAACTTTCTGTATGAAGCAAGTGAATTTTTTTGTCATATATCATAGTAGATGTTTTTTCCTGTTGCCTGATTTTTAAAGAGCTCTTAAAAGTGTGATATGGCTTTTATCTCTTTTTTTTCAAGACAGCATGAAGCGTATCAAGAAAACCAAGCAACCAACAAAATGTCCTGTTGCGATTGGTTAGTATATCAACTTCCATTAATTCTGAACTGATTTTATCACTTGGCACTTTAATACATACAGTAGCATCTGGCTAGTACATCGTTACATGACAATTTTCCAATCCATTCAGAATTCCAGATGTAATTAAGAGATGTGGATAACAGCAGCATACCAGTGTAGTTCATACTTCATTAGAGTAGGTCATGTTACTGAATGGACAATATGTGATGATAGGCAGTTATTTGACTAATTTCTGAATTTCTTTCATAGTTCTGCAACTTTAAAAAAAAGTTTGAATGGACTGAGGAGGTTTTGTTAATACTTTAAACATTATGTTGATTATGAGTACTTTTTAACTATGTCTAGTGTTGACTCTACTACTCTAATATAACAGTCTACTATTACTAACCCATGTTCATAGACTTATAGACATTTTTGTTTCGTAATCTCTTTTTTTGGGATCATTTGGATCATATGTTAATGCAAACAGCATCAATTTTGGCAAATATATATATAAATATTGAAATGTTAATATTTCACCTTAATATCATTTCATGAATCTAATTAACACTGGGTAGAATAGAATAGTCCCTTTTAATTCTTGATAGTTTTCATCAGCACTAATGCTAGAAAATAATTGTAAAGAAGTGCATGTCAGTGCAAATGTAACTGTGTAAACAAAATATCAAAGTTTTGTTTCATATCCATTTATTCATTTTCTTTTTTCGGCTTAGTCCCTTTATTAATCTGGGGTCGCCACAAGGGAATGAACCGCCAACTTATCCAGCATATGTTTTACGCAGCCGATGCCCTTCCAGCTGCAATCCATCACTGGGAAACACCCATACACTCTCATTCACACACATACACTACAGACAATTTAGCTTACCCAATTCACCTATAGCGCATGTCTTTGGACTGTGGGGGAAACCGGAGCACCCGGAGGAAACCCACACCAACGCAGGGAGAACATGTAAACTCAACACAGAAATGCAAACTGACCCAGCCAAGGCTCGAGCCAGCAGCCTTCTTGCTGTAAGGCGATCGTGCTACCCACTGCGCCACCGTGACGCCCTTTGTTACATATTTTAATATACTAATATTTTAGTTTTCAACTAGATGCACAAGTGTTAATACTCTAATCACAGTGTATGTGTAGCTAACATAGCTGCAAAGTTATTTAACAGAATGTCTAAAGAGGACCATCTTAGTATTTCAGCATTAATGAAAATATCAAGTCACTCACCATGCATGCCAGACTGGTGTAGACTCCAGTATATGCTGAGACAGTTTTTCTCTCTCTTCATGCCTCGTCTGCACTGGCAGCGGTGGAGAGGAGTGGACAGTAGGGCAGAGACAGCATTTGCACACTGACTGTGGGCTCCGGGGCCGAGCTTCATGCTGCCGTTTCCAGCAACACACTGACGGAGGGTCCGAAGACGAGGACTGCACGTCTCATCACTCGAACAAGTGTCTCCCGCTATAAGACAGTCTCTGCTAGCATAAAGCAGCACCTGCAATGCTAAAAAAACACAGGCAACATTCAATAAAGAGTGTTTTGCCACATGGTTTACTATTTATTTAGTGGATTGTAATGTGCAAATAAACATCATTGCCGATCTTCACATGTTTAAGTGGAACTGTAGCAGAAACAGTGGCTACCAGACAAAAACATTTCCATTTCCATGCAATATGATAACCATCTAATAAACATCAGGTTTCACAGACTGCCCTCAAACACCTGCACTTCATTAGATACAATCACATCCCATCTGCTGTTTAAATGTAATTATTCACTTTTACTAACTACATTCTGCTGATCTGGGCAGTGTTATCTTTGGATAACTGTTTGAATTGGGTTTTAATTGTATATTGTCAGATTTATTGCAAGTTTTAGCTGAGTTTCGGTAATTTGATTGCATGTGTGCGTGCGTGCGTGTGTGTGTGTGTGTGTGTGTGTGTGTGTGTGTGTGTGTGTGTGTGTGTGTGTGTTTAGCTTGATGTATTTTGGATTTTTTCAGAAATCATGTTTTTGGCAACTGAACACTTACAATACTCAATTTAAAAAACATTATTTCTGAAAACTACTTCATACTTCAAATCTTCATTAATCATGTTTTTTGCCATTGTACTCTTTAAAGCACAAAAAGTAGTTTTGGTTCTGTGTGTGTATATATATATAAATATATATACATATATTTCATATATTACATTACTAACATTTGTTTTATTTCAAGTATTACATTTTTGGTGTCATTTTAGAAAACACTGACATGACAGCAATGTCCTCACATACAGATGACAACACTATCACAATGATCCAATCCCTTTTCACACAGATACATGAAAACATCTAAAAATGCTGTATTATGCATGCCAGGTCAAGTAGCTGGCGACGTCACTTTGCAAAGAAACACTATGTGCAAAATTTCACGAGATCTCAATCACAGACATCACATTTTGTACAATTGCTCTTTATTTGCATTTTATAAATCATACATTAAAAGAAAAAAAAAATCAAAAAGACTGTGAAATCTGAGGTCAGTAACACGATATGTTTCTAATCCTGGAGATATAACTTGCTGTTGCCTTGAGAGTCATAATGAACGCATTTACATACAATACAAGATGAAATTACATAGACAGATACATAAAATATATTACAGGCTGCAACACCATCTGTTAATGCGCTGATTAAATTGCATGAGAAAAGGGCCCTGAACTAATTTAAACTAAATGAGAAAATACATTATTTCAACATCTAACAGATTTATGCATGTGCTAGTGTTTTGAACTAATGACAACGTCAAATAAGAGGTGAAATCTCAACCACATTTTTTGGACCTAAAAGCAAATTAACAGCTCAACGTTGAAAAGCATCATCTCATGATTTTGACACTGCTTTTCATCCATCGGTGTGCTTGTCGGTGATAGCCTGATTCTTTTTGAGCTTCAGTCGGGAATAGCAGAACCTGTGGGCTGATATTTTGCACCCAAAAAACTCAAAGGTTCACTGACAGATGCAACCATATGCAGACGGTTTTGTGGAGGCAGGGAAGGCGATGTATCATGACTACAGACGTGAGGATAAATCAACATGACAGCGGGCAAAATGAGACTTTCTATATCTTATTGGAGCATTGTTCAACATTAGTGCCTGAGCTGGATTAGGGAGGGCATAGTCTGATAAAAAAAGAAAAGAAGGGGGAAAAAACAGCCCAGCCACAGTCTGATCAAACCAAACACAACGAGACAATTCATTATTTCAATTAAACAATCCTGTTTTCTCCCTTCCACCAGATGAGGTTGCAAATTAATGAGAAATGTTTTCTTAACTTAGTTCCGGATGCATGTGTAATTTATTCCTTTTCTTTGTTTGTTCGAGGTTTACATTAATGACTGGATGTTGTGGCCGTGAGGGAGGGGATTTGAACTAATTCATATGGGAGGGAGGTAAAAAGTTTGTTTGCTAAGCCCTGAACAATTGGCCCTTGAGAACGTCTTCAGTAATGTGTGATGATCATTTCTGCTCTAATGACTAGAACTGCACGCCGCGATGAGTGTCAGCTTTTTTCCTCATTATGCACTCAAGATCATGTTTAGTAGCTATAGTTACAAAGCACTGCGTGTGTGTGTATATAAGTCTATATAATTGTTTACGGCTATTAGTCTTCAGATGACGCAGTCTCTGTGAGATCATCTGTAAAATCTACATTTTAGTTCACTTAAATTACCTCTATAAATGGTCTCTTGTGATGTGAAATTTAAGTATCCAACAGTGCAATCTGTACTTCACCACATGGGTTACGGCAAGCCAATTTAACATGAACACAGTATATATTTATTTAGGTACATCAGTACTTATTAATTAGCTGCTAGAACTTCTTTCTTCAGGTACAAGTGCATTTTAAAAGATACAAATGCTTAACTTGTTAGAAACTGTTTATTTGTTAGAAACTAGTTCTTCTTTATTAGATACTGGTACTCTTTCATTATATAATGTTAAAGGGATGGTTCTCTTAAAATAGTTTTTTTTTTTGCTGTTAATTTACTCACCCTTAAGCAATACAATATGTAGGTGATTTTTTTTCTCATTACTTTCTTCTCTAGAATATTAAAGATGAATATTAGCAGAAATTTTAATCCAAAAAACTTAATCCATAAACAAATTATTTTTTAACTATCCCTTTAAATAGCACTCTTTCAATAGATAGTGTCTATTTATTGCATAGTAGTAGTTACTAAATGAATAGACACTAGATAAAATCTAGGTGGTAGCATGAAAACCAATCCTATTGTATTTTAATGATTAGGTGTTAAAGCGGTTTGCCATTTCCATCATATTTTGAAATATTCTTACATTTTAATAAGAAAAAAACAGATTGTTGTGAACAAATAGTGCCGGCATAAGCCTGTATTGATGAATTTTGTCAATTAAATAGCATAGTTATTTATATTATAATATTATTAATTATGGCGGGGGGCGACACAGTGGCTCAGTGGTTAGCACTGTCACCTCACAGCAAGAATGTCACTGGTTTGAGTCCCGGCTGTGTGTATGGGTGTTTCCCAGTACTGGGTTGCAGCTGGAAGGGCATCCGCTGTGTAAAAGATATGCTGGATAAGTTGGTGATTCATTCCACTGTGGTGACCGCTGATGAATAAAGGGACTAAGCCGAAGGAAAATGAATGAATGAAGAAATAATTATGGTGGCATGGTGGCTCAGTGGTAAGCACTGCCGCCTCACAGCAAGAAGGTCACTGGTTCGAGTCCCGGCTGGGCCAGTTGGCATTTCTGTGTGGAGTTTGCATGGTCTCCTCGTGTTCATGTGGGTTTCCTCCGGGTGCTCCGGTTTCCCCCACAGTCCAAAGACATGCAGTATAGGTGAATTGGGTAAACAAAAATTGTCCGTAGTGTATGAGTGCGTGTATGAATGCGAGAGTGTATGGGTGTTTCCCAGTACTGGGTTGCGGCTAGAAGAGCATCTGCTGCGTAAAACACATGCCGGAATAGTTGGCGGTTCATTCCTCTGTGGTGACCCCTGATAAACAAGGGTCTAAGCCAAAGGAAAATGAATGAATATTACTTATTAATATTATTTATTATTATAATGTTATTAAGTATTAATATTATATTATATTACAATATTAAAAATATATAATATATTCTATATATGTGTATATATACAGAATCGTAAAATAAAACAAACAATTTTTTAAAGCCTACACAGCTTTTAATTCTCTTAAAAACTTTCTTAATTCATAGTTTCTTTGAATGAAAGCTATAAAATGGCAGTTATAAATAGCTCATATCATCAACACCTAACTTTGTAAGCTCTTTACTTTCACATGGTACTATACATATTCACAAGGATACTATAAAGAGATTGTCTATAAAGAAAAAATCTCTCTCTTGAAATAAGGTAAAGAAAAAGTTCAATCCTACTGCTGTTACAATTCAAACAAAAACAGAACTGCACATTTCTACATTTAACCACCTCACCACAGTAGGCAATAGAGTTTCACTTATTTTGAACCCAATACACTTCAAGACCCTATAGTATGTGTTCAAACAACAAACTCTACAAAGTTTTTATAAAAAGAAATAAAAAAAATATTATAATAATATGTTGTGTGTGCTATTGAATAGAGGGTGTGTGTTGCTCAATATTTGTCCTTCACAGTCTTGCGAATGGCGAATATTTCCAATATGTTCTGTTTGAGGGAGCGTGTCTGCCGGGTTCCAGTGAATGCCTATTCATGCAATCTCTTTTCAGATGCTCAGCTGGAAAGGCTTTTGCTTAGGTGTATGAGTGTAGAGAGATGTGTGATGGTAAAAAAAATATAATATTAGCCGACGAGTCATGACATACAATCTAATCTAATAATATTCGTTAGCAAGCGTGACATTTTCTTTTAAAATGAATGTTGAATTGAAAGCTGACAGTATTGAGCCTTCACTAAGTCTGAATGTGGACAAACATGAATTGAGATTTGATGCTTTATGCTTTTTATAATAATAAAAACATTTGCTTACATCATATCAAACCAAAAATCATCACTTGTTTAAAACCTATTTGAGTTTCTTGATTCTGTTAAACATAAAAGAAGATATTTTGAGAAATGCTGGAAACATGGCAGTCACTGACTTCCATGGTCATTTAATTCCTAATTTATATTTCAATGGGTACCAACTACCAACATTCATCAAAATATCTTTTTTATGTTCAACAGAATAAAATAAACCAATAACGTTTTAAACCAAACAAGGGTGAGTAAATGGTGAGTTAATTAAAAAGTTTAATCTCTTTAGGAAATTAATGTAGCTTTATTGGAAAAAAAGATATTTAGATTTTGAGATTTTATGCTTAAAACAAGGACCAAAGATCTGCTGGTGGGGTCAGAAAAAATACCTAATTCCACACTGGCAAAAAAATATATAATCAATGTAAGCTTAACTACATGCATGCTACATAGATTTTTCAGAAAACAAGGCTTAATATCTTATGTTAATAGTATTTTATGTTTTACTTCTCGTTTAAATGTTAAAACAACACTGTAAATATAGGGACTGACAAAATCAATTCACAGTAACAGTTTAGCTCAATATTCATAAAAAAAGAACCCAATGTCACTTAAATGTAAAAAAAAAATGCTAATGTTGAAGCCTTCACATGAGAAACAAAGTCAAAGTCGAGGTTAATTGTAAGTTACAATTACATGTAATTCAGCCAATAAAAAACACCCATCAAGTTCTACTACAGTCACTTTCATTTCATAATTGTCATTCACAGCACATCAAATCCTGTGGACTTTCAAACGGCAAATCATAGCTTTGGTGTCTGTATTTTTGTACACATGCACACTCCTACAGACACCTACACACTAACAAACACACAATCTATTTCAAGCGGCTGATGTCTTGTCCATTGTGGAAAGTGAGAAGCAAAATTGCACAGCAGGGCTTCTATTGATCTAAAAATGACAACCTGTTGTTTGAGAAACCCCTAAGAGGGTCTGTGATTGTACAGATGAACGGAGCAATTCTATATTTTTGTGTCCGCCTCAATTCTGTTGATTACTGTCCCAAATTAGCATGGGCACAGTAATCAATATCTGATCCATACCCAAGAGTGAGTTATTGATCGAGTCTAATTTCAGGGTTAGCATAAATGAATCTGAATCAAATTTTGTTCACTATATATTTTCACTTACTCAGATGACTTCTTCAAAGGCTGTTAGCGTACAGCCGTTCGTGGAGTTTTGACAGAACTCGTCGGATATGCACACCAGTGTTTTCTGCTGACAATAAATACATAGTGAGAGCTGGCAGGCTGATTCACAAATATATGATTCCAGCAGTTTGAATCAGACTCATTTATGGAAGCCTTATGGAAGCCACTGAATAATTTTATTTTCAATGAATTATTAATTGTGACTTTTTATCTCACAATTGAAACTTTTTTTCAACTGCATGATTCCACTTTTCAATTATTAAATTTTTTTAAATCAGAATTGTGTTATTTGAACTTGCATTTGCTAGTTATAAGAACAGCATTCTGAGATATATACGAAACTGCAAGAACTTAATTAAAGAAATTAATTATAAGTCTTATCTCATAAGTGAAATTCAAAGAAATGTAGTTAGAACCGGCAAATATAAACTGTCAATTCTGACTTATCTACTCATAATTCTGACTTCCTTAGAACTTTGAAATATAAACTTTCAATTGCAAGTCCAAAGTCCAAAGTCCATTTCAAGTGTATTTCTTTTTAGAACACACTTTAGACTTTAGAACACAATATTGAGTTTGCATCTCACAATTCTAAAGAAAAAGTCAGAACTGCAATTTTTTATCACACAGTTCTAAGAGTAAGGTCAGAATTGTAAGATGTACAAACAGTTGTGAGAAAAAAAGTCAATATCATCAGATAAAAACTACAATTGTTACAAATGTTTTTCATTCAGCTGCAGAAACGTGTTACTATAGTCAGTGAATCATTCAGGCATGCTTTGTTAGCCAGCTATGGCATCTAACACAATAAGCAAGCCAACTTTCAGTACTTTTATATTGTTTTATCCATATACTGTATATATAGCATGCCAACAATCAGTGTTGTTTATGAAACATGGCCTGTGCATACATTGCCTGTGCAAGGGGAGCCAAGAGTTATGACGTAAAAGGAAACACATAAATCAAACAAAAAAGCAAAATGACCAGGAACAAAAACAGTCAAGTATCATGTGCCAAATATTAATTACAGAAGCAATTACATTATGGAGAAAGCTCAGACTGCTCAAACTGCATACATATGGAAGTAACTAGTATCCCAATAATAATACAATTTGATCGATTCTTTGTACAATTAAACTATTATTAAGCTGACATTAATTGCGATCTTGATTAATTAGCCCAAATTATTACCCCAGTGCATGACAACAGCCTTTATAGTCTCGTCAGAATTTTAGGATGATTTTAAAGATTAAAATATCACAAAACATAAAACAACAGGAACAGCAATTGAATAACAGATGATCCAACACAGAAATTAAAATTATTTATTTTATTTTGTAATAAAAAAAAAAAAACTTAAATCCTTCATTTAAAAAAGTTATAAAAACAAAGCCCACTTGATTTGCTAAAAGGGGAATGGAACTGGGGTAAAAATCTATGACCACAGGTTTTATAATATGAGCAATTTTATCACATAGTATAATGTATCAATATAATTTTATTGTTATTTTGTTGAAGTCAGAATTATTAGCCCTCCTGAATTATTAGCCTCCTGTATATTTTTTTTTCCCAATTTCTGTTTAAATGAAATAAGATTTTTTTCAACACATTTCTAAACATAATACTTCTAATTACTCATTCCTTATAACTGATTTCTTTTATCTTTGCCATGATGACAGTACATAATATTTTATAGGATATTTTCAAGACTGCTTAAAGTGCAATTTAAAGGCTTAACTATAGGTTAATTAGGTTAACTAGGCACGTTTGGGTAATTAGGCAAATCATTGTATAACAATGGTTTGTTCTGTAGACAAACAGAAAATTGCTACAGGGGGCTAATAATATTGACCTTAAAATGGTTTAACAAAAATTAAAAACTGCTTTTATTCTAGTCTAAATAAAACAAATAAGATTTTCTCCAGAAGAAAAACAATATTATAGGAAATACTGTGAAAAATTCCTTGCTCTCTAAAACATCATTTGGGAAATATTTGAAGAAGAAACAAAAATTCCCAGGAGGGCTAATAATTTTGACTTCAACTGTATTATGATTAATGTTTAAAGCTACAGAAGTGATTTTCTACAGAGCAGTGAGTGATTGTTTCTTTTTATTTTGTTGTTTGATTAGCATTAAATGACACATACAGAAGATATATTTTATAATGCTGGCACTTTACAAGAACTGCATAGACCCAAAATAATGAAACACAACCTTTTTTCCTAAACTCTTTAAGTTGACTTAAGAAATTACTGATGCACATTTTGCCATATTTTGTGTTTGTTTTGTGCCTGTTCATGTGAAATAAGTCACGGAAGATAACCGGTGATCATGATAGAGGCACTTTCTGTGCTTTTAAGTATGTGTCAGTCAAATGAGACTTCACTGATGCACTGATTTCTTGTTAACAATTTTTTACTCTTTTTAACCCTATGCACTTCATTAGCTTTATTTTCTCATTCATGCATGTTTCCCTGTCATGCCTCAATAACATGTCATCTTTAAGCATTCCTGCACTGTGTGGATATACATACAATCATGCTGTCTGTGCAGCTCTTATTAAAATGCAGTCATTTTTAAAGCACTGGCACTAATATACTGTAATGAGTAATCATATTGTTTTCAGTTCTAGCACTGGTATATTGTGCATTTTGTGGGGAGAGTGAAACTATTGCAGTCAAGATGAAAATCAGACCTCTACAAGATCAAAGGTGC
The DNA here is from genome assembly GCA_903798115.1 of Danio jaintianensis. Lineage (NCBI taxonomy): Eukaryota > Metazoa > Chordata > Actinopteri > Cypriniformes > Danionidae > Danio > Danio jaintianensis. The sequence goes on from CAIGQV010016735.1 coordinate 23,362,669, forward strand.
AAGATTCTTGCTCCTTTGC
>CAIGQV010016735.1:23363087-23392418 GCA_903798115.1 Danio jaintianensis
TTGCACTGAATACAAACAGGGGGTGCGACACAGGTGAAACTAATAAGCATTAATAATGGCGGGAAACTAGAACAAAGGTATCACATGACATAAACAAACGCACATAGAACACTGGGGTAATGGGAAAACACAGAAAGCACATGGACACTGGAACCCTCCAGAAAAAAGTCACAGAAAAAGCTGAGTGATCTGACGTGCATTAAACAGCAGTCTTTGTGTGCTTGTTGTCTCATTACAAACATATGTGGCAAATTTCACAACATACACAATAAAATAACAAAGATAGATTTAAACAGACCTTATGCCTTTTCACTTGCATTGTGCATTCTGATGAGCTATAAACAGATGGCTGGTTGAGAACTAAAACCAGATACTTAGAAAAACATACAAAATAAGGACGGGAAGGATTACATTGTTGCAATTTCACTACAAAACATTCTGGCCAATCAAACGCAGCCTGGGGCATGGATATCATTTTTCCAATGCGCAACGTAACAGTCTGTGTTTTGTTTCAATTAGCCTGCTTTTCACCAGGATTTTACACTGATAGTGAGGAAACAATGGTGTTTGTGGTTCACAATATGCCTATTCCATGTACTGAACTCTTATTATTCAGCTATGCTATATCCATTTTTTTATTATATTGCACATTTAGAATGTAGGGCAACGCGGTGGCGCAGTGGGTAGCACAATCGCCTCACAGCAAGAAGGTCGCTAGTTCGAGCCTCGGCTGGGTCAGTTGGCATTTCTGTGTGGAGTTTGCATGTTCTCCCCGTGTTCACGTGGGTTTCCTCCGGGTGCTCTGGTTTCCCCCATAAGTCCAAAGACATGTGGTATAGGTGAATTGGGTAAGCTAAAATTGTCCGTAGTGTATGTGTGTGAATGAGTGTGTATGGATGTTTCCCAGTGATGGGTTGCGGCTGGAAGGGCATCCGCTGCGTAAAACATATGTTGGATAAGTTGGCGATTCATTCCGCTGTGGCGACCCCAGATTAATAAAGGGACTAAGCCAAAAAGAAAATGAATGAATGAATTTAGAATGTACTTGAGAACCAAAGTGCTTACCTAATTCCATCATAAAAACTTGTTTTGCCATATGAAATGACAATAATCACATATGCCAAAAAGAGAGAATGAGTGTTTTGGTGTATTCAGAAATGCTAAAAATATCAACAAACTCACTTTGCTAATCTGTAGAGTTTGTCAACATCAAAAGCTGTTAAAGCAGAGATCAATATCATAAAAAGGGTAAATGAATGGAAAGCACCTATATGAATCACAGGTTAAAGGCAGCTGTTAATTAAGGATTTTTATTTACAACAGTAAGAAATGATGTATTTCAAAACTTCGTTATAGTTCACCCCAAAATGAAAATTCTGTCAACATTTACTCATCCTCCACTTGTTCCAACACTCAAAAAAAGATTTTTCAAAACACAATTCTTAAAATTTAGGGGGACAACTTAATTGTTTATGTTCAATCTACTTAAATTTGTAAAGAAAAAAAAAAAAAAAACGATTTGTGTTGAGACAACATGAAGGAATTGTGTGAAACCCAGCATTTACAGTGAAACAAACAGAAATTGACTTAGACTAACATATATTTCTGTTCCTACTGTGGATGTCAATGGCTGCTGATTTCCAACATTCTTCAAAATACCTTATTTTGTGTTCAACAGAAGAACAAAATTGAGTGTGAATAAATGGTGAGTAAATTTTCATTTTTGGGTGAACTATCCCTTTAAGTTTGGCTCAATGTAGAACAAACAAGCATTGATTTAAAGTTTTTTTTTTTTAATAAATTGGCTGGTGAGAAACTGACTGATGACGTTCTACAAGGCTACTTTTCATCCAGCACATATTAAATAGGCATGTGTGATTGATTCAGCTCTTGTCATAAATATCTCAGTTCAGCCAATAAAGTTGGCAACCCTTGTCTGATGAAAAATTAACTGAGAAACATTTCTGTTCTGTGTTTTTTAGGATTGTGAGATTCTATTTAGCTGATGTTTGTTAATGTAACCACGTGTAAATATACAAAGTTTAAATTCATTTTCCATAATAAATAAAAATTGCATAATAGAAAAAAGAAAATTACAAAATAATATTAATATTATATTAATATTAAAATATTATCAAAAACTATTATTAGTTAGTTTATATGAGGCCTAATTCTTGAACAATTATTCTCTGTTGCTGTGTGGTCCATGTTAATTATTATGGAGAGATAAATAATGGTGCGATAATTTGCATATCTCACTTTCAGCCGTCCAAATGTTTGATGTTTTAAGTGAGCGTGCAAAGAACAAACACTGCGATCAACTGTCCATAAACTTTCAGAGCTGCAGAAGTAAAAGGACAGATGGTCAGCGCTGAGATTCAACAGCAGTCTGAAACCCCAGCCTCTCTCCATCGCAAAGTGTGTCCGCTAATGCTGCATTGGCAGAAGCCAGAATAGACACCATACATCATGAATGCAAATGAAGTGCTTGATTTGACATTTCCAATAAGCCTGTCTCAGTGTACCAGTGGGTTTAGCCAATTAACCATGTCAGTAATCAATTCCTTCAGAGCCCTGTGCTAAGTCCTCACTTCTCCTTGCACATAAATCAAAGACAGATTAGCCGATCAGTTACCCAGATGCACCAAACTAACGACCCACTTTAGAATGGATGAGAGTGGAAATGAAAGTTAATGGACTCTGTTAGGATGACACCAACAGAGCCTCTTTATACCTTCACAGACGCTCCCTGGGATGAAAGAAATGATGTTGTTCTACAAATGTGAAAGTCATTTTAGGTAGAATCAAACTGTATTATGTGGCTAAGGTAATGTTTGTTAAGTTTACCAGTGGTAAAATACCTATTTATCGGTTTAATATGCAGGACAAAATAAACACTGGCACTACTGTAGTTTATTTTACCGTACTGTACCAACTAATATATGACGATATAATGTATGGACAAAATAAAAAGTCTATCCTTTCATGTTATGACTGTCATTTATTTTGTGGTGTCAAAACAGAAACATGCATAACAGCATCTTGAGAAAGTTACAATCTTGAAAGTACAACGTTTAATTTTTTTTTTCATTTTATGTGAAGTTTATGATTACTAACTCACTATAAATAACCAGAGCATCTTACCTTAGCCATCTTAGTCTTGAAGAATCCCCACTTCCACCCCTACTCCTTCCCCTTTTTCCTTGACAGGGCGGCACGGCAGCCCAGTGGTTAGCACTGTTGCCTCACAGCAAGAATGTCACTGGTTCAAATCTTTACCTGGCCACGTTGACATTTCTGCATGGAGTTACATGTTCTCCCCATGCTTGCGTGGGTTTCCCCCGGGCTCCCCAGTTTCCTCCCACAGGCCAAAGACATGTGACATAGGTAAATTGACCAAATGAAGTCGACACCATAGATGAGTGCTTAATCAGCGATATATTTCTCCATAACAACTCCTAATCTGCCATTCGCCATAAACAAGCAGGGGAGTTCTCGAGACCTACCTGAGCTCAAACTCCCCTCTCACCCTGCAAACGGGAGAGAGCCCCTGGCTCGAGGATCTCATGAGCTCAGGGTGTTAATCAAATGTTTATGTTAATCAAACATTTGCATTTGTAAAGTACTAAATAAAGTGAGAAATATAATCACGTATGAATAAGTACATTTATGAATATACTTTAAAATGTAAAAAATAAATAGTTTCCATCATAACTTACATTCATTTACAGAAATAGTACTATATTGTGATAAATATTGTTTTCAGGATATGAGATGACTTATATTGTGATAAGAGATTTTTGTCGTATCTCTCAGTCCTAGTAGCAGCACAGAACACCACTTCAGAAAAGCCAGAAACACATTAATCCAAGTCCAGATATTACCTCTGCAAATGTTTATATCACAGTGTTTCTTGGTCTGCACCAAGAAAAGAAAATAACGCATTTAGTGCTGAGGTCCATTGTTTGTACCTCACTTAAAAGATCTAAGGTGATTTGACAGATCCTGGATCTTTTAATTGTGATTATTGATCTCTGGCTATTTTGGTTCTTCAAACAAATTTGCCAATCAAATTAAAATTTCTAAAAAAAATGGATTACTGTGTGCGCTTTTCAACGCGTTTGTTGTGAAGGACAGATTAACAGTATCGATATTTGGCGGCAAGACAGCTGCATAATGACATCCTCTGATTAATATTCAATCAATTATTTTAGTAAATAAAAGGTTTGTTAAATCTGCATATCATTTAACAAACCTTTTATTTACAAAAATAATTAATTGAATATTAATCAGATGATGTCGTTATGCAGCTGTCTTGTTTCCACATTTGTATTAGGCAATTTACTATAAATGGCTTTACACTTTTTTGTCAAGAGTATAGTATTAGGCTATTTATTTATTTTTACATTGAGAGCAGCAGTGGCCTAAGGGTTAGAGAAGATCCAAAAGTCGCAGGTTTAAATCCTGGCACCGGCAGGGATTGTAGGTGATGGGAGAGAATAACCAGCTCTCTCACCACACTCAATACCACAGCTGAGGTATAAAGGTGCCCTTTAGCAAGGCACCAAATCCTCAATTGCTCCCTGGGCAATCCACTGCTCTGGGTATGTGTTCACGAGTGCAAGTCACTTTGGATAAAAATGTCTGCTAAATGTAAAACGCAGAGTGGATTTTCTATGTGACAGTATTTTATATGTGACATGTTTTTTAATCCCGTGGTTTAAGGCCATTAACTGGCTATTTAATTTAATTTTGTATATAAAAGAACATTTTCATATTTGAGAAGTGGTCTGCATCTGCTGTGCTGCTTTAAATCAACTGCATGTGAGCTGTCAATGTTGTGTGTGCATAAATCCTGTAAATTATACAATTATTCCTTCACCAAAAAAATCTCTCAATGAGAATATTGGCCATGTCTATCATACACTCTCAGAAAATGAACTAAAGCTAGAGCGGCACCTTTTCAATGTATGCATTTGTACCTAAAAAGGGCATTTTGGTATCTTGAAAGTATATTACCAAATGTGTGCATATAAAAAATATAAAAATGTTCTCTTGCAACCTACCCTATGACGGTGTTTGTACTTTTATTTTGGAGTGTAGATTACAAAACAGTTTGAAATTATTTTTTAAAATTTTTTATTTTATTTATTTATTTTTACTTTATTTATTATACAATATTGTTATTTTCCAAAATTTAATATAGTACTCCTGTACAGAATCCCACATACTTTCAGTATCACTTTCCCTCAATATGACACACTCTAATCCTGTTTATATGAAATAAGCCTTGATGTTACAGACCTAACATCATAGATGTTGCTATGACAACAGATCCTGGATGAGCTTAAAAGAACACAACTATCCTGGATTGTGTCAAATCATCAATAATCAAATATAGCTGAGAAAATCAAGTTTGAAGGACGAACCTCATATTTTCATTTTTATAATTGAAACAAAAGAAAAGAAAAATGGCAGTCCGATTGTTGTCACACAAAAAACATAGACTGAAACATATAAATGGAATTACAGATATATATACTGCATGTTAGCTTGCTAATTTTGTTCAAGAGCATGATCTACTCTAATTTTCATTTGGACTATTGTTTTGGGAAACACTGAATTTAATAATTTCTGCTAAATAAAAAGATGAAGATCAGATTATTGTAAATAATGAGCTGTAAGTAATGACCATTGCATCTAAAGATTGCTCTGCTATTTTTGTTGTGTTATTTTGACTTATTTTGCAAGATCCTTAATGTCAGATGTCCAATCATGCAATTCAGATAGTTTGGGTGCTACCATGATATGTAATATAAGGAAAACATACATTTTTTCTGCCCTTTCTATACCCAACAAATAATTAAATAATTGATTCATTTGTGACCCTGGACCACAACATTTTAAAATAATAATAATACTGAGAAAAGCCTTTTAAGTTTACCAAATGAAGTTCTTAGTAATGCATGTTGCTAAATAAAAATAGGTTTTGATATATTTACAGTAGGAATTTCACAAAATAACCTAATGGAACATGCTTAAACTTAATATTCTAATTATTAAGAAAAATCTATAAAATCAATAATTTTGACAATATATTTTTTGCCTATTACAAAAAAACAACAACATGAGACAACATGAGGTCCAGGGTCACATTTATATTTATGCCCAAGTTTGTTTAACATGTTTCAGATTGACATTTTAACCAGTTTCTTTTTTTTTTCTTTTTTTTCATCTCTTTAAAAAACACTTTTTAATCTTAAGCGCTGTTTTTCTTTGTAAGCCCTCTTGTGTGATGCTTTCAAGGTTTTGTTACGATCTGCGATATTTCACTATTTAATATTTCATTAAAGTTTCAACTAAAGTCTAACATTCCTAGATAGCTAAGAGTTACCATGACCATTCAGAATATAAGCTGGGACGACAGTGAACCTACAAAAGCTCTACATAATTAACCTGTTTGCCAACTGTCAGTGCCATGCAAATGATACATTTTATGCACGTGGCAGCCTGAGGCATGATGAGCGTTCGTTAAAGCTTAAAGCCAGCATGAATGTTGAATAAGGGTGAATTCACAGCTCAGATATGAGGTAGTGGCTAATGATGACCAAGCCGCACATTCTTGACCTTTATGTTGCACGCAGAGAATCAAATGGAGAATTTGATTCTCACACAAAAACATTTCATTATGCACAACATCGAAAGAGATGATATTAAATTTAGAGCAGCCAATCAAAAGTTTGCAGGCTTTAAAAAATTAGCATGCTGGAAATGCAAAGTGCCACGTGCTAGCACAAACCAGCACAAACACAATTACTCAATAGGCACAAAAACCACTTACTGACATCAAAGGGAAATAAATTGCTCTTAGAAAATTGAGACAGGAAAACATTTTAAGACGTTTTAAAAACTGTAGGAATCACAATTCTTCCGATCTATATGCAACACATCACACATATTTTTGTATACCAGAGATACAGCCCAGAGCAAAGACAGATTTGCTTGTACAAAGTTTTGATAGAGAAGCAATTTCCAAAAGTCAGTTCCAGGGGAAATATGTCCTCGTCTTCCTCTGCAACACAGCTTTAGGACTGAAAATAACAGATATTTTATCTGCTCTTCAGTATAGTGGAAAAGTTTCATAGTTAATAAGTTTCTTCCAACCTTTTCACTTGTAGAGGATTCCTACATATAATCAACACCAGTGTACTAACAGTAACATTTGAGGGGGGGAAAGTCATTTTCCTCATTTACAACATGATTTTAAACAAATAATCTGTGAAGAGCCATAATTAAGGATGCAGTATTATTCCCTGTCACTTGGATGCTCCTAACACTGCATATGAAGTAGGGCTGAGCGATGTATGCCAAAAAAAATATATGCCAGTTAAATTTTTCATTTCAGCCAGTATCGACAATGATCATGATCTATTAGGTTTAAAGCTGTGTTTTTGCTCCTGAGTCCTGGAAACCAAATAATTAACTGATAATTTACTCTTTTACTGTCAGAATATGACAAATGCATATATATTAACTTAAATGAACATTTCACAAAACTGAGGTACAGTATAATATTTATAATAATAAATATTTATAAAACTTGCATTGAGTAAACTTAAAATAGTTTGGCAGACCTTTTCTTTAACAAAGTATTATAACAGAGAAATTAATTCCTTGGTTTCTGCATGATCTAATTGGGTAATATCAAATCATGATTTGTTCCCTGACTTTGATGACATTGATGCAGAATTACCAGTAAAATAACATGTTTTTTAAATTTAAAATTTTTTTAAAATTTAAATATTATGGCTTTAAATCTTAAAATGATACAGTACATTGTCACTAATAGCATCATACATTTAGATCAATCATACATATAGCACCTCATTACCATTTTGAAATGTAAATATGTGATTCTGTGATAACTGAATGTTCCTGTTACCTAGTTCATTCATTCATTCATTCATTTTATTTTCGGCTTAGTCCCTTTATTAATCTGGGGTCGCCACAGCGGAATGAACCGCCAACTTATCCAGCATATGTTTTACGCAGCGGATGCCCTTCCAGCTGCAACCCATCACTGGGAAACATCCATACACACTCATTCACATACATACATTATGGACAATTTAGCCTACCCAATTCACCTATACCGCATGTCTTTGGACTTGTGGAGGAAACCCACGAAAACACGGGGAGAACATGCAAACTCCACACAGAAACGGCAACTGACCCAGCCAAGGCTCGAACCAGCGACCTTCTTGCTGTTAGGCGAACGTGCTACCCACTGCGCCACCGTGCAGCCCGTTACCAAGTTACATTTTACAAAAGTATTACAGTAATTTTTGTTATTAAGCTATATTTGTCCATTTGTATTTATTATTAATGCATTAAGTATTATTACACAAATTATTATGCACAAGCATAGCTTAAGTTAGCCATTTACTTCCGTTTTGAAACAAACATTTTATTGAACATTTACCGAACACATATTATCATTTTATTGTGAAAAAAATAATACTGTATTAATTGCCGTTACTGTTTTATCACGCAGCAAAAAAAAAAAAGTCTAGTATTATTACATTCAGAAAAGGGGCTACTGTTAAGGAGTTTCCACAAAAAAAATTTAATAAATAAAATCTCCCAAGTAACACATAAGGAAGCCAGTAGTATTTTATCACCAAAAATAGGATAAAACGCATTAGGCACAAGCAGGATGGAAAAAACATTAAGGCCACCTAATATCCACACAAAATAGACCTTGAATCTTGTAAATGCTGTTATAATATAAAGTTGATAGCTCTGGAAAGCCAATGCTAATCAGTCTGTCTGATGCATTGAACACGGTGGCCTTCCTTTAATCATGTATTTTGTCAGTAGTATATGCCTATTCCCCACGGCTCACTTCCACCAACCAAAAACACAGGCTGGTGATTTATCTGTGGACAACACATGAGGCACGTCACTCTCGTAATCTCACACAAAAACATTGAAGCATGCAGTTCCCAACGGAAACAGGAAATCAGATCCTGCCAAAACATTTACGTGTTGCCATTTCCTCCGATACCTGATCGTAGCTTTTAAAGAAGATAAGTTTCCCTGCACCTGATTGAGGATTTGTCACTGCATGTTTATGAATGCCTATGTGTTGAGCTGCTCTGTCACTATGAAGCATGACAGCGACTCCCAATGTATACCATTATACCTAGATTAGGGTTAACTTTTTAATGATTTCTTTTAATATGTTTTTTCAAACATCATTCCAATTTGTCAATTTGCTACTCAATAAACTGTTTTAATAAAAAAATATATTATTGTAGATATTGCTGAAAACTGTGATGCTTAAAGTATTTTGTGCAAATGTGCTTTTGTGACTTTGACAAACAGAATGTTCAGAATTATTTCAATTAAATTCATTTTCACTGGCTTTAAAGGGATACTATTTTGGCCATTTTGGGGTCAGAAGAAAGTGTAGCTGTTTTTGTAGCCTGCGCCTTTAAATGTAAATTAGCTAGTTCTCCCCACCCACCATTCTGACATGTGTGTCTGCTTCTCCTGTGTTATGTCAGATAAACAGCAGTCAGTGACAGAGCAGACACAGATGAAGCAGAGAACCAGTTTATTAGTCAAAAATACCAAGTAAGTTTATTTGATGCATTTGTGGTGGAGTTTATTCAAGCATTTCTGAAATGATGAGTCACACGCAAATGCCTTTACAATGTTCGCAGTCCACACACACACACACACACACACACACACACAAACACACACGTTTAGTTTTTGCACGTCTACCTGCGGCAAATGTGACAGGATACAAGTTATATATACTGCTTTATACACCGCTATATCCATTACGTTACTGTACAAAATAAACCAGATTTAACGTCCACAAACCAGGACTTATTTACCTGCTGATATTTGATCTATTACATCATTTAAAATGTTTGAGCAAACTTTTAATATAATATTTTACTCTTGATTGTACATGTCATTTTTTTAAAGATGTTATTGATTATGTTGCAATAAGATTCACTGATTGGTATTTGGTTGCACCTGATTTTGCATTGTGTTATGTTATAATGTGATAATATTGTTCTGCTTTTTTGTTGATGTTAATTTGTGTTTTGTTTTTGTTTTATTTTTGTGGTTATTATGTTGTGAATGTGATACATCGTGGGAGCCCCTTGAAAATGATGAATGGAAATAAGATGGTATATCTCAAGTGGTTCATCCAAATAAATAAATAAAAATTCTAATGAAAATTAAATATTTTAATATACTTTGACCAAATTAAGAATAATTTGCTTGATTCAATCCAATTTATGTTATTACTCTATTATTTTGATCACTTTTATTGTACCTGCTGATTTTTTTACAAATCTTGCTATTTTGAACAATATTTAAATTTTAACATCAACATAGCAGATCCTCTGGGCTCTATCCGCTGTTAAATGTGACTTTTTTCCATTGCTTGGAAGCGTATACTCTGGCTTAATAATCTCAGAGGTCATGGAAAGTCTGTCTTTAAAACTACGAGCATATACATGTCAGCTCTCTATAAAAAAAATGAAAGAGCTTTTTACATCTGGAACTGCAGTGTTCACACTCTATTGAAAGTTAACACTACAGACTATAAAATGGATGTTTTTTTCTGTCACAGTTCAGTTGATCTTTATACAGCTTCACTGCATGGTAGATAACTATCAAAAAAACAAATATCTTCTGCTGTAAAAGCTTGTAATTGGCCATGCTGGGAGTTATTTACAGGTTGTCGATAGGTTCACTTGCAGGACTAAGAGTTCACTTCAAACAATCGCACCAACAGAGTTCCAGGCTGCTTGCCAAAATTTCAGCAGCATACGGCACAGGACAACAGGAGATCGCACTTCAAAACAATGCTTTCTTATTTACTGACCGCAGAGGAAACAGCCTTGTGGAAGAAGAACAAACAAAGTTGGCAATTATTTACACACAATTGACTACCTCAGAAGGTGAAATACAACATTCCGGCAATTTAACCAAGGTGGGAGGCTGGATTCTGACAGTGAGTATTTATCCTTGTTGCAAAAAAGACAACGAGATGATGCAAGAAAGGGCAAAACTTGTTTTTGTCTCTATTGGCAGCAGAGGTGTGCAATATTTATCATCTACTGTAAATATTGTAAGTGTTGCTTTAATTATGTTTGAGCTGGCATAGTAGTGTGTGCCACTCACTTGGTCATAAAAAATGTAAAATAAATAAAAATGCAGAAAAAAAAAGACTGTGTGATGAAGCCTGATAGAACGCAGATAGAAAGGCCTTAATATTCAGGTTATGACAGCAAAATAAGACTTATGTAGGGTTATTTTTTTATATATAAGATATGATACAGATAAAAAGTTAGCTCACCCCAAAATAGAAATTATGTTATTAATTACTCACTCTCATGTCATTCCAAGCCCTTGAGACCTTCATTCATCTTCAAGAAATTTTAGAACAAATCCAAGAGCTCTCAATGGTCAACAGACGTTCAAAGTCCAGAAAAGGTATGAACTATTACTATGGACAATACAAAACTTTGTGTTGCACTTCTGTCTCTAATGGCAATATGTCGTACCACAGCACCATGACCTGCCACAAAGAAGTTGTTTACATTGTAAGTGGTTTTTACTTTTTTTGGGAGGGCACTTACAAAATGCTCTTGGAGCTTTGTGTGATTATAGTTGAACCACAGAAGTGACATGGAATGTTTCAAAAAAGTTTTTGGTTCCTTTTCTGGACTTTTCCTTTTCTAATTTGTTTTACACAGATTTGGTGAATCAACCCTTTAAGTAATATCTAAGGTTGAGCATTGTTTGGACTTTTTATGATATCAGTGCCAAATTGATGCTTTTAAAATTAGTGCCTGAATTGATACCTAAAAATTATTTAACTATTTTTAAACTAAAAACTATTTTAAAATTAATGCACTAAGTTACAGTGTAATGAACTGCAGGGTCTGCACTTATTCCACAAAAGTTATGATAGATAAAATGTCTTTGTAATTGTTTCAAATACAGTTGCTGATATCCATTATTCCCTTCACACATGCATTTGTCAACTCACTCACTTTCCTTCACCTGATTCCCTGCATTATCGCCACAAAGGGAGAAACTGGCAATTTCTCTGGCATTTGTTTTACACAGTGGATGCTCTTCCTTCTGCAAGTCAGCACTTAGAGTACAACCATCAATGCTGCAAACACACACAATTTCCATTCACACACTATGGCCAATTTTATTTTAACCAATCCACCTATACCTAATGTCTTTGAACTGTGGGGGAAACTGTAGCACCCAGAGGAAAATCACATGAACACGAGGAGAACATGCAAACTCCACAAAGAAGGCCCCTTGGTCCAGCCAGGACTCAAACCAGTGACCTTCTTACTGTGAGGTAACCATGCTAGTCACTTAGGGTGCACTCACACTAGGCTGCTTTAAACCGAACCAGAGCACTATTGCCCCCCTTCCTCTCTCCCCCGTGCCGGAGCACACTTACCTCATCGATGATGTGCAGCTTGAAAGGAACAGGAAGAGAAGCACTTTCGCTCAGCACAGTGGAGATTGCTTTAGTTATATCGCTTTGTATTATTTTTAGTAGTTTTTGATGCGGTGACACACAGTCAAATATTCCAGATCCACAACTTTTGACGCTCATAAATTATCATAAAAGTCCTCATCGCACGCATTAGGAGGTTTGTTGAAGGCATCAGCTGAAGTGCAGTGAGGGGTTTGCATCTTTGATAAACTATGACAGTTCGCGTTCATTAAAAAGTAAGAATGATTAATAAATCCATATGAAACAGTCCCTTACATCTGACATCGCGTCTTCAGTTTCATGCTCAGGCACGCTTTGCACTCACACTACAAGTGTACCATGCTTGAGCCCAACTGAACCGCACTCTGGCACACCTCTTCCAACCGGGCCAGGGCCGGCCAACCAAACCGCGCCCAGGTGCGATTCTGAGCACTCACACTTGTTGTTGTTCCATCTCTGTTTCTTTACTGACTGTAAAACATACAACAGCCAGGTTCAGTGCTGACATCTTGTTGACAAATTAATTAGTGTAAAAAATATTCGAAACACATATGAGCAGCTCATTCATCATATGAATGGTTGGAAGATTGTGATGCACTTTGCAGACATTGCACACAAAAGAACATTAGGGCACCACAGAGCAGTACTTTGGTGTTTTGTTTCTGAATGAATCTGTTTTTGATATGAAACATTTAAGTCAGCAATTCAATTCTCCATTAATTCAGACAGTACCTTGCTGTCTTTTTTTTTTATTAATCAGGTTTTTTGAAAAAAGAAAATTGTCTTAATGAATCATTCGTTAAGACAATTTGATATTGTACAATGTACAGTAAGTATTAAATAAAAAATTCTCAACTGTTAAAAATGCCTTATTTGCATAGTGTATGTGAAGTATGAATACAAAAATTCAGAGTACTACTGTCAGGGTTCTGCCACTCCGGTCTTGTAAATTCTTGTTTTGGTGGCAGAGTCCAGTTTGTTTATTTGTTTTGTTAATGTTTTCCCCCTCGGGGTAGTTTGTTTTGCATTTTATTTTATTTTATTCTAAATAAATACCCATTTTCCCTGCACTTGAGTCCTCGCTACTTTCCCCACCCACCAACCGTGACAGTACGAACTGGCCAAAAGAGGACTCCGCAGAAATGGGTTTATTTCTGCGCCCAGCTCTCTCCCAGCAAGAAGGACCCCAAGACCAACCCCTAGCCAGAGGACTGCCTCACCAGCAGAACCATCGGCCCTTCGGCATCTTCGCTGAAGGTCTCCTTGAGGCAGTCCGGGGGCATTGGGTTCAATGAGACCACCCTCATCCATTTCTTTCTGGCTGGATTGGATGAACAATTCGATTGGGAGGAGCTGGGTGAACTTGGGAAATTGACCTATTGGGAGGTGGTTGAACATGTTTGCCTAAGGAAGGAGAGGGAGATCCTGCAGGGAGAATGGACCCCTCTCACCACCACCAGCACCACCTCCCAGCCCATGACCAACCCCCAAGGGTTGACCCGCACCCAAAACCAGAGGCTGAAGAGAAAGGCCTCTTCAGTGAAGGCGGCTCCAGCCCCAGAGTGCCCGCCAGTGTCGGCTCCAGCCCCAGAGCGCCCGCCAGTGTCGGCTCCAGCCCCAGAGCGCCCACCAGTGTCGGCTCCAGCCCCAGAGCACCCGCCAGTGTCGGCTCTAGCCCCAGAGCGCACGCCAGTGTCAGCTCCAGCCCCAGAGCGCAGCTCAGTGCTTGTGCCACCCAGGCTCCTAACCCTGCCGGCACCTCCAAGATGCCTTGCCCTGCCGGCCCATCCAAGATGCCTTGCCCTGCCGGCCCCAGCCTGGCTTCTAGCCCTGCCTGCACCACCTAGACGTCTTGCTCTGCCGGCCCCAGCCCAGCTCCTAGCCCTGCCTGCACCACCTAGACGTCTTGCCCTGCCGGCCCCAGCCCGGCTCCTAGCCCTGCCTGCACCACCTAGACGTCTTTCCCTGCCGGCCCCAGCCCGGCTCCTAGCCCTGCCGGCTCCCCACAGGCCTCCTGCCCAGCCAGTTCCCCACAGACCTCCTGCCTTGCCTCCCCTGACTTATTCTCCCTGGGTTGTCCCTTCTGCTCCTCCCTGGTGTGTCCCTCCACCACCCTGGACGGTCCCTCCGGCTCCACCCTGGCTCCCTGCCGGGGTTCCTGACCTGCTGAACCCACCCTGGTTTGCCCCGCCCTGGACTGTTCCTCCTGCTCCCCCCTGGCTCCTAGCCTGGACTCCCGTTCCTGCTGCCCTTCCTGTCAGCCAGGGTCCCTGAACCTCCTGACCCTCCCTGGCTTTGCCCTCCCTTCCCTCCCTTGTTGGTCTTGCTTGGCTTGGCTCCCCTCCCTCCCCCCCTTTCATGATGTCTTGTATGTTCACTTCCCTGTCTTGTGTTTGTTGATGTTGCCTGTTTTGTTTTTGTCTTGTGGTAGTTTCTTGTCTGTCTTGTACCTTGTTGGATGTTCCCTTTTGGGGGGGGGCTAGTGTCAGGGTTCTGCCACTCCGGTCTTGTAAATTCTTGTTTTGGTGGCAGAGTCCAGACACTAGTCCTGTCATGTCTTGTATGTTGTGCTCTGCTCGAGTTTTATCGAGTCGAGCACTCGTTTTCTGTCATTGTGTCTCTGTTTGAGTGCCATCGTGACTGCGCTCGGGCTTTGCGCGCTCCCGCTTAATGCGGGCGCGTGAGGTCCGAGCGTGCTCTAGATGCGCGCTCTTGTCCTGGTGTGTTTTGTTGTAGTGTTCGCGGCATTGTGTTTCGTTCTCAGCGCTGCAGTCTAGTCGGTTTCGGTTTCGGTTGGCGCTGGGATCGGAACATGCATGTCGCATGTGTGAGCGCACGGTAAGGTGTTTTCACTTATCGTGTGCTTGGGTCTTGCGTTCTGTTTGTGGTGTTGTCTAAGCACGTGGCTCGATGTTTACATTGTGGCCACATGCTTTAGTTTTGTGCTTTGTCTTGTGTGAACTTCTAGTGTCGTTTCTAACGTTCTAACGTTCTAGTGTCGTTTTATGTGAGCACATGGCTTGTGTTGTTTTTTTATGTGTCATGTGCTCTTCTGTCTATTGTCTAGTCCCACCCTCCTTGTTAACCCATTATTAGTTTATCCTGTTCACCTGTCTGTTTGTTAATTATTTCTGCTTATATTCTCCTCATGTCTGCTGTCCTCTGCCAGTTCATCGTCGTATCTTGCCTTGTCCTGTTGTGTGTTCCAGCCCTGATCCCTGCCAGCCTGCCCAGTCAAGTTTGTTTATTTGTTTTGTTAATGTTTTCCCCCTCGGGGTAGTTTGTTTTGTCTTTTATTTTATTTTTATTATTAATAAATCCATTTTTAGTTTAGTTAGCACTTGAGTCCTCGCTCCTTTCCCCCCCCACCAACCGTGACAACTACATCTGCACTGGTAATACTGCCATATGACCAACAGTGTCAGCTGTGTTCCTTCACTGCCATTCACAAATCTGTGGCTTCACATGATAGTAAAGTGTAAATAGTATGGCTACTTTGGAATCAAAACAAGAAATTTCCTCCACCTATTTGTGGTATAAGTATCTTAATTATTAATCAATGACTGGCCTAAACCAGTCTATGTACAAAGGCAAAAACATACACTCACCAAAACACTGATTAATTACTGTTAATAAAAAAAACTATTCCCAAAAACATTGATCTTTTTGAGGTATCTTTTAGTCAATATCGCACACCCTATTCGGCAGGCTGCTGTAGCAATGCAGAGCCATACACTAGCAGGCTGCATTAATGAAACATTGCCGTCTGCACTTCCAGCATGCCTTGTGGCTTGAATAAAGATAAATCCTCCTTAAACACAAGGCCTGAAAAATTTGGAAGTTAAAAACTGATCATAAATGAAATTGGAAATGAATAATAGAATAACCGTTGTAATGCATGCAGATTTCATACTCATCCACTCTGGTGTAATTGCCACCTGTACACTCTCTCGCCATCGTTTTACTAGACTCACAAAAAGCCTGTGATATCCTCAGGATATATAAAACACAAGAGAGGGCAAGCGTGGGGGCGCTTCTATTTGTATTCAGAAGAGATTGCATACAGAGTGAGCGACTGTTTAATTTGAGCCATTCTCCCAAGTTATAAAACAAGCATTAATTAAAAAAAAGTCTAGTTAAAATCAGGTGTTGGCAGATTCTCATATGCACCGATGCCTTGTCAAGCCTCAACACCCCCCACAACAAAAGCCTTTTATCTTGAGACAGGCCATCATGACATTACAGCAGCAACAGAACCTGTTGGTTCATAATGGTAGCAATTAACTTATCGACATATTGTCCTTCACTGAGCGGAGAGCAGAAGCGTGACTCATCTCTTTTTTTTTTTTTGCCCGTTGCGTGGTTGAGAGACTAATGTCATTAAAATCTGGTGGCCAGCTTCAGTCTTTCTCTAATGACTGACTGTTAGGGTAAGAATTGAGCTCAGAACTCAGTCTCTTTATCATGCAAATAAACTCCTGAGTAACCCAGACTCCACTTATGAACAGGTCAAAGGTTTATCATCATTATGGACTAACTAGCCAAAAATGTAAATATGTGCAAGTGTTCACATTAAACGATTGCATCGGCACAAACTCTGTTTACAAATAATCAAACTATATGACCTTATTTTAAATCCACAAAATGATATTCAAATATGTACCTAGATTTAACATTGTCTGAAGAAAGGTGAGTGCTATTTTCCAGTATAAAGGTTATTTCCATGATGCTAGAGTGTTCAAGGCTGTTAGAGTGTTGCTGTGCAGTTACTAAGGTGTTTCAGATGATTGTCAGAGCACTGGTTAAGCAATATGGTTGCTAGGTTGTTCTGGGTGGCTGTAAGTTTTGTTGTTCAGCTACTAGGGTGTTTTGGCTGGCTGTAAGAATGTTATTATGTGCCTGCTAGGGCGTTTTAGTTGGTTGTCAGTGTTTATGTGCAGTTGCTAGAGTGCTTTGGATGGTTGTCATAATGTTACAAAATGTTTTCAAATAGTTGCCAAGGCATTTTTAAAACATTGGCAGGGTGTTTTAGTTAGTTGTCAGTCACTTACAATTATAAATTTAGTTTTTTTTTTGCATTGTTTATGTTTTAGTTTATAGGGTATTTACATAGGTTGCCAAAACATTGTTATGTTACGAGGGTGTTTTAGGTGGTTGTAAGAATGTTGGGCGTAAGTGCCTAGTAGTTAAGGCCACCTAATATAAAGTGGGACGGAATGTTGCTATGTTGCTTCGGTGGTTCTTAGAGAATGGTCATCACAGTGTTGCCATAACTAAATGGTAGATAGATTGTTTTGGGTGGCTGTCACAGTTTCTCTGTGCAGTTGCTACAGTGTTCTGGGCACTTGTCAGAAAGTTGCACTTCAATGCTTGGATGTTTTAAGTGGCTGTCAGAGTGTTGCTACAGTTGCTAGGGTGTTTGTGTGGTTGTCAGAGTGCTTGTATAAATGTGCTAAGGTGTTTTATTTGTCCTTCAAAGCATTAATATATAGCTATGTGATTGCTAGATGGTTTTAGGGTGGATGTCTAAAAATTAATATTCTGTGATTAATGTATTTTGGGTTGTTGTCTATACATTACTATAGCTATAGCTGCAAGGGTGTTTTGGGTGGTTGTGAGAGTGTTGCTATACAGTTGCTAGGATTCCTTTAAGTAGTTGTCAGAGCACCACTGTAGCTATGTGATTCTGGTGGATATTAGAGCATTTGTGTGAAATTATTGATTTTGTTGGTTGTCAGTGTGTTGCTTTGCAGTTAAAGGTGCAGTATGTAAGTTTGACACCCAGTGGTTGAACTAGGTATTGCATTCCTGGATTAAAACACACACAAGCGCAGGTTGCCAGATTGAGGACCAACCAGGCTGATTTAAATCGTGTTCTAAATAAAAACAATGGAATAGAAGGAATATTTTCCATATTAAAAGGAGTTTTTGTTCTAACCAACACCTCGAATTGATATATTAGGAATGGCTTCTATTTCTTGCAGCTGAACAACAGAAAACTGACAGTGATCACCTCAGACCTCATGTGCTTTATTCAGTGTTTAATGCTAACAATGTGAGTTTGAATGCCATTTTACATGACATTTATTGCCATACTACTGATAGCAGCAGCAGATAGCTACCTCCGATCTTGAAATTAAAATAAACTGTTTGAAATTTAACTTTAGATCTGTGACTCAAAACCAACACATAGTGATTCAGAATGTACATTTAATTCTGTGCTTCTGAATGGCTGTATTTAAATTTTTATGTCGTGTTTCGTCTGGTGCAAACAGCCAAATTGCTTATCACTGCAAATCTCATCACGTAGCGTGTTGTAGTGTTGCTTTATAGTTGCTATGTGGTTCGGTGAGTTATCAGAGCATTGTTATGCTTTGCTTTTCTATTTTGATAACTCTTTTCTTTTTGTATATCTATAGGATTTTTACAGTTCCTCATTCAAATTAACAAAATAATCTTCTCAACAAGCCTATTTATTTATGCCTGTATAACAAGTGCTGCTGGAAGTGTTACATTAGGCGTTTGTTCAAATCCCAAAGCTTAATTATGAGCTTCAAACAGCGATGCTTGCCTTAGCAAACACCTCTAATTAAGATGGATTATTGTAAATGAGTATTTTTCTTTTAAGGAAATATTTTGTAAATATATATTTGGTCATGCCATATGAAGATATCAGCCTGTTTGTCATGTCTTTTGCAGTTTATTTCTATTATTCACCAACCCATATCCTTATTAATTAAAAGCATGAATATAAATCACTTTACACAGGGTCTATTAGGTTCATCAGGTCATAGAGACTTTTCATACAGAAGTGTGTGCAACAGCTTACTATAAGGAGGGCCCTTCAATCTGACTGTTCACAACTTACATTAAACTTAAAGGGCACCTATCATGCAAAATCAATTTTTGAAAGCTGTTTGGACAGAAATGTGTGTAGGAATAGTGTGTACACAGCCATACTAGAGTGGTTTGAACACATCAAGTACTTTTTAAAAATGTCCTAGCATTAAAGATCCAAAGTTAAGCAAGCTTGAGGCCAACTACACCATGATGTAGCAGTGCAGTTATCCCCGCCCACTGATATTGATTGACAGGAGCGTATTATCATCTCCTCAGTCAGCTTTCAGTTTTTGAATAAAACAATACAAAGCAGTATTTGCAAAGAAATTTATATAAAAGAATGGGTCTATTCCAACCATCTGTGATCCAGCTTCACCTCAAGAAGTAAGTTTTCATGTCATATTTTAATAGGTTTTTGAATGTCAATCAATGAATGAATGAATTTTGAATGAAAATCAATTTGCCTGCTCCACAGCAAACGTGGATAAAGCTAGCATTGTCTTACAGATCAGTCATTTGTTGTTATGCATGTATTATAATTGCACATTTTACAGTTGGCAAAAATAGTAGAAATTAAAATATAATATTTAAAAATGTTTTGATTGTAAAAACTGATTGAATCACCATAGCTGCATAGTGTCAGTAAAGTATCACACAACTGAAAACGTGGATCCTTCAATCACATAACAGGAGTGCCAGTTAGTGAACTTTAAAGAGCCCCTATTCTGCATTATAAAAGGTCATATTTTGGTTTGGGGGGTCTCCAACAACAGGTTGATATGCTTGCAAGGTCAAAAAACACTTTCATTGTCTTATAATATGCATTTATTTTTACCTAATTATCCCAACGACACCTATATGATTTGTTCAGCGATTCATTTGTTCCCAAACCCCTCCTTAGCGTGAAGCTAATCTGCGCTGATTGGTCCGATGACCCAGTCTGTTGATTGGTCGACTGCGTTCCACGCGAGATGGAGAGAAATGCCCACCACGGCTAGGAAGTAGCAGAGTATGTGAGAGCCCAATGCAGGAATGCAATAAAGCAATGCAGTTAAACACCAGCATATTACTCTACTCTTAAACCTAACCACAAGTAACAACGACACACATTCAGTATTAATCCACACACTGGCAAAAGTTGAACTATTTTGAAAACTGACCGCGCGTGTGAGGATAGTGGTTATAGCAAAGGCAAACGGCAGAGGATTACGAGTTCAGAAACGCGTTTAAATCGGTAAAGGAAGCACGCGTCGCGTTTTCAACACGGTTTTGGATGCAATATGTGAATAGCCCCATGAATGTCACGGTTGGTGGATGGGGAAAGGAGCAAGGACTCAATTGCAGAAACTAAAAATGGGTTTATTAATGATAAAAATAAAATAAAATGCAAAACAATTTACCCCAAGGGGGAAAACATTAACAAAACACACAAGCAAGCAAACAAACAAACAAACAAACTTGACTGGGGAGGCTGGCAATGATCAGGACTGGAAAAAAGGACAGGGCTATAAACGACGACGAACTGGCACAGGACAGCAGACATGAGGAGAATATAAGCAGAAATAATTAATAAACAGACAGGTGAACAGGATAAACTAATAATGGGTTAATAAGAAGGGTGGGACTAGACAATAGACAGGAGAGCACATGACACATAGAAACAACACAAGCCATGTGCTCACATGAAACCAGACTAAAACACGCAGCCAATGAGAGAACTCATTAACCGCGTTCACAAAGCACACCATTAAAGCACGCGGCCACAATGTAAACACCGAGCCACGTGCTTAGACAACACCACAAACAGAACGTAAGACACGAGCACACACGATAAGAGAAAACACCTTACCGTGCGCTCACACATGCAACATGTGTGAGCTAGACTGCAGCGCTGAGAACGAAACACCATGCCGTGAACACCACAACAAAATACACCAGGACAAGAGCGCGCATCTATAGCACGCCCGGACCTCACGTGCCTCATCAAGCGGGAGCGCGCACGGCCCGAGCGCAGTCACGATGGCACTCAAACAGATACACACAATGACAGAAAATGAGTGCTCGACCCGAGAAAACTCGAGCCGAGCACAACATAGAGGACAAGACAGGACTAGTGTCTGGACTCTGCCACCAAAACAAGAATTTACAAGACCGGAGTGGCAGAACCCTGACAATGAAGGTTTAACCTGAGAGATACAGTACAAGCATTGATCTATAAAAGACAAGTGATAACATGCCGTGTGGAGCGATTACAAGTTACAACACACAATTAAACAAATATTTTGCAAACTACAGAAAACGAGGCAACGATTTTAATTACACTTACATGTTATGATCCAGAGGAAGAAAAAACTGGTCCATGTGAACTGTAACAGTTACTGACAAAGTCCCTGTCAAAGTCTGACAAAGTCCCATACATAATAGTCTCTGCTGCTCCTTCCTTTAATAGCAAACGGCCGACGAATCCCGCGCCACAGCGTAGGTTATTGTATCAAAAATCAGAAAAATGACAGGAACAAACACAGCACTAGGTTGTCTATCCTGTGGTATTGTTGTGAAAAAGAACTTTAACCCTTTATTCCCCACAGCCGAATCTCCTTCTGTCAGTGATCGTCATCTTTGTGTCATGATCAGTCCCGTGATCCCCCGCGCTCGCTAGTGTCTGAAGGAAGAGGCAAGTTCACGTTTTTACCGGAACCGGCATTTCATATTTGGTGATGTACCGTATTGACGTTGGCACGTTCAAGCAAAAGATTCAAACCTAACACAATTCATTTATTCGACTCTGAGTCGCCTATTTTCGTTAAAAATCAATAGTTTTAATCACAGTGCACTTTCAGATTTAAACCTCAGCTGGATGTTTTCATTCACTTAGTAGGGGCTAATAGGGAGCCTAATAGGGGCTCTTTAAATTATGTTTATTTTGACAGTATAGCTATAATGGATCTCCATACATAAATTTGGTGGGCATCCTGCCACATTTGCCACGAGTAGATGTACAAAAACAGGGCAACATGTTAAACGTGTGTGTTTGTTGTTTAATAACAACTTTTGTAACAAAAGTAAGCTCAAAATTTGTTGTTCGCTGTTCGGTATTGTGTTGTGCTTATTCTGACATCTGATGCTGGGTATCTTGGAAGTGAAAAAAAAATCTCCAAAGCTTGTGAAAACAAAAAATATAGGATACATAAAATGGTTTTCTTTTATAGTATAGCCTATTGAAATTTATCTGTACTGTTATGACATATAGGCTACAACATTTCTGCAGGGGTTTGAGTGTGTCAAAGTTGTAAAGTAGACTTTTCAAAAAAATATAAATAAATAATAGCCTACTTAATAATAATAATAATATTAATAATAAGAATCTAATTTCTGAATCTAAATGTGATTAGGGCAACACATGAATTAAAGTCGTTTTTATATTATTTGACCATATCTGATATATAGGCTACATGAGATTAGCCTAGTAGTTTTAACCTAATAGTTTTAGCAAAATGGCATATTCTCCATAATGTTTGTAAAAGAAATATAGGCCCTATTTATGCCGTTTACGTTAATGCATGCTTTTACCAAAACTAATATTGGATTTTTTTTTTTTTAAATGTGTGCATGTAAAACAACATCATTTGTAAAAAAAAAAATAATGATAATAATTTAATGTGGATTTTCTCTAAGGAAGATGTTACTTCACCCCGTTTAGAGCATCATTACGGACGTTTTACGTTATAACTAACGTGGTTCAAATGACGGATCTGCAACAGAGAAACTACAGTTTTGGGAAACACTTGTCACTACATCATTCATTTCCCAAATGATGCATTGTACTATGGTAGTTCAGCCGCGAGTTACGTCATTGTTTGGGAAACGCATCCCTGATTTGTATTTTGAACTGAAACTTCACAGACACATTCTGGGGACACCAGGGTGACCACATTCGAATGAGATGCACCATAATTAGAATTATACATCTTAATTAGATTATTTTTCCAAACCCGACATTTTTCAGGTCATGAAAAATGGTGTTTACAAGCCAATTTCTTGCTGTCTGATTATTAAAAAAAAATCCAGCTGTCTAATAATTGCAGTCTGTTTACGCTGAGATGATGAGCTCAATGTTTAATCATATGACCTCTGATGCATGTCTGCGTTTCCACAATTAACCCTCGATGCTCCATTTTGGCCTGTGAATGATCATGAGCAGAGCTGAGAGAAAGAGATCTGATAATGCAGCTGGTGTGAATGTGAAGCAGGCTGACAGCACTTCTGAACAGCTCTCTGTCACCGAAGGCAATGCTGCAGAAGACGACAGGTCCACGTGCATGGCAAGTGCTCCATCAGTTAGAAAGATGAGGGCTCTTTCTAATGAGACTCTTAGAGGACTGTCACAAATTGATCTTTGTCATCCTCTACTCGTTCAGCAGGCTGTGTAAAACATCTAGAAAGATTGCAAATCAGATGCGGAAAATGGCCTTGCAGTTAATAGTATTATGGCTGTTTATTAGCAGTTGCATAATGTGGTGATGGCTGATATATACCCGTGGTAGAGATTTAAGGGCTGTAACCGAGAAATTGAAATAAATAAAATGTACAAATACTGTAAATCAATAAATCTGTCATTAGTTAATTACTTTTTGATTTTTATTTTAAAAAAATGACTGTTATTTTTCTGTGGAACACAAAACAGGAATTTTAAAGAATCTATATACAGCTCTTGAAAATAATAGCTTTTATCTGCTGCAGAATTTATGTTTTTTTATTACTATTTAATTCTGACTTTATTTTTAGATACACTGCAATTGTGAGTAAAACAAAGCCTGTGAGAAATAAACACAGGCATAAAAAATAGTCAGAATTGTGATGTATAAACTCAAAAACAAAATTATTTTCTTAGCAATCAGGTCTGAATTGTGAGATGTAAACTTCGAATTACAACAAAACTAATTTAAATTCTGTTGAAAAGAATCACAAGACACAGGCTTTTTATTCAATTCCACTAAGTTTACATCTAAAAATTCTTACTTTATTCTTAGAAATGCAAGTTTACATATAGTAATTTTAAGATTACCTCAGTTTTTGAAGAAAAATACAAATTATGAGATATAAAATGTGAATTATGAGATATAAACTTGGAAATTTTATTTTAAAAAGTCACAGTTGTAAGATCACGGACAACTTGAAAAAGTCAGAATTATGAGAGAACTGAGAAATTATGAGAACAGTGCAATTATTTACTTTTTTTGTCCTGTGGCAGAAACAAGCTTAATATGACAAAACAAGACGATCAATAACTGAAATTGTGGTCTGTTTTTTTACACAAATAATTATCTGGCTTTAGATACTCTTACACTATACTTTTATGATAGTTTTATGTTGCTTTTTTATGTTGTTTGCCCTTTTTGATGCTTCAAAGCTCATGGTCAATATAAATTGTAGTTGTATGGTACAAGCTGAATTATGATACTTTCATGGTCCATGGGGTAAAAAAGGCCATACAGGTCTGATGCAGCATGAAGGTAGGTAAATAATGAAAAATTATTAAGAAGATGAGTTTATTTAAAAGTTTATTTTATATCTTCAAGAGGGCTTATTTCCAGCTCTAACAAAACACTTTAAAAAAAGGTTAACTGCTTTAATTTATTAAGAAAATACACAATCAATTTATTGCATTAAATTAACATCAACACACTATGTAATAATAATAAGAGCTTGAGTCCAATTTAAAGAAATTACTTATTATATTAGATACTAAATGGGTTTTGTTATCACATCCTTAAGACGTTTTTACCCCATCTTATTCCGAGCTTTAACTAAGCCATCTTGGCTAAAGAAAACAATAATAAACACTAATCCAAGATGTACTGTATATCATTCTGTTTCACTGAAATCTGGCCCTCTGCTACATACATATTTATTTCCCTGATCTATAACAGAATCTTGTGAGTTTGCTCTTGGTGACAACCAATTGTAAAGAAACCAGATTGAAACAAATTACAGCCATAAATAGAGCAGAAACAGGAGAATATGAGGCACCAATGGCAGCTTCTATAAGGTCATCCAATAGAGGGCATGGAGATGTTTCAGAGCGTGTTATCCGTTACATTGCTCCCCTGAGACACAGCAATCCACAGGGCTTCCATTGCATGCATTTCTCAGCTTTTATCACGACTCGCCGCCTGCCAAAGACCCACAGCCATCAGAAATCAACACAACTACTTTCAATGGTAATATCACGCACTTTAGTGAGAGCCGGTACGGTGTTCAAGCTCTTTTCAGAGCAATTTTTTATCTGTTTAATTACCAACTCGAGATATATTTTCACTTGCTGAAAATACTGATTGTAGCAGGCTGTAATAAAACCTGATTAATGAGGCAATGTAGTAATCAATGCCGGGTCAGAAAGTAAGAATAACTTTTTAATCATCTTCCTGGGGGAAAATTATGGTCAAGAATCATTTCCTACTCCTAAAGTTAATAAAAAATGAGCATGAGAGGGAAGGCTACTGGATTTACTTTTACCGGATTTCAAAGATTAGTTAAAAAGAGGAGCTGCTGTGAAAGTTAAATTAGGAAGTGTAAAAAACTATCAAATATATCTAAGAGACAAAATAAAGTAAAACATGAGACAATAAAAACAACTTTGTCCACAAAAACGCTTCTTTCCTGATTTAAAAAGAAAAAGAAAAGAAAAATTTGTTCACTCTCTGAGACCAAATAAACGTTATTCCGTAAAATGAGACGTTTCAAACATTTGCAGCACATAACTACCCACAAATCTAGCATATTTCACCTCTTACACATATTATCACATCTGTCAAATAGTAAGCTGACTGTCAGAAGGAATATTATAATTAAAACATCAACCAAACATTCGTTCATCAATCACTTCACTGAATACTTCCTGATCCTGGAACATCATTCCTGTGCAAAAATGTAATCCAAAACTAATATCTAAACTTAACCCCATAAAGGCAAGTTATTTCAAAAATCAGAGGGAAATGATAAATGAATAAGAATGATGTAGAACCACTGAACTTTGACTGCAAGCCTTACAGTATCATACCAGAAACTGTAAACATGTCACTCAAATTCGGCTGGATGATTGGAAAGTTGTTCCAGGATTAACAAAGATGTTTATCCAGGAACATGTTGTACTTGGTAAAATGAAATTTAAGAAATAAATTACAGTGCCTTACATTCCATCTGTTTTTAAATCCAATCAATTGCTCTGGATGAATTGCAAACATTGTCAAAAAATAAAACACAATGAACAGTATTTACCTTAAGAGATTCAGGGAGTACACACAATTTCTGGAAAATCCACACACGATGGATGTTTTGGCTACAGCATTGCTTTTCAATAAGTAGGAAAAAAACTGTGACCTGAGTGGCTTCGATATTCTGTCTGTCTTTTAGAGATTATACAATGTAGAGTTTCTTCTCAGTTGTTTAAAAGTTTGAGGTAATTATCAACCTTTTTATGTCAGCTTTATGCCATGGTAAAAGTAGTTTGCTGTATATTTAAAGGCAATCACATGATTCAAACATTTAATCCAAATATTAAAAATATTACACATATTAAAACAAAAACTTCATCAAACATTTTTAATGCAGTCATTTGCTTTAATTTGAGCTTTGTTAACTAACTGGTGTTTGCAGTGTATATTACCATTGTGTATATTGTTATATTATTGTATACATTATTCTCATATTTGTATATTGTGTTGTTACAGCAAAATGTGATTTTTTAATTATTTGTAATTAAGCAAAAGTTTAATAGAGCACATGCTTTTTTCACATAAATAAATACAAATTTGTAATGTACTAATAACACAATTGCACTACACTTTAATTCCAGTAATTAAGGATGTAATTAGTGCCTACAGAGGCATGTACTTAAACAAGCATACTTGAAATTGATGGGTTACACTTTATTTTAATGTGCCCTTGTTACAGTCTATTCATTTAACTACTGAGTAATAATTACATGTACTTACAACTTGGTTAGGGTCAGGATGAGGGTTAGGTCTAGGGTTAGTTGCATTAATATAATTATGCATAATTGTAATTGTCTATAGTAAGAACATAAAACATGTCTAACAAGAACACCTTCAAATACAGTGTTACCAGTAGATCTAAGCTGACCGTGCTTTATTACAATTCAATTATATTTATCAATATAAATCAATTGTCCCAAAATAGCACACTTTAATTAATGTAATCACACTTGAAATATGCTGATATATTGGTCTGTCTGTGAATACACTGAACCATGTCAACATGTAATACACTTAGCATATTCATTTTTCACCAGGGTGTTTAATATTGCAATTAAAATCCATCTCTTTTTACATGAAGTACTTTTATATAGCCCTTTGCAGATCTTCAGCAATATGTTGCAATAATTTTTTTGATAATGAGCTCTTCAGAGAAGAAATGTTCGTACAACAAACAGTTGTATTTTATCCAAGAGTGACATCATGTGCAAATAGTGTCGCTTCATTACATCTGACAACATTCTTGTAAAATTAGATTGGATAATTTGAAGGAAATGAGAGAATAAACAATCCTTGAGTAGGATTTTCCATTGAATTTGTGCATGACAATATAAATACCCACTGATCACGACTAGAGAAATATGCGCTGACCAAAAGAGTTGATGCATCCATTATGTATAGAAAAAAGGTTTACCATTATGTTCAAAAGTGGCTTACTTTGTACACACATGCAAGGCTGTTAATTATGGGGAATTTGGCAAGTGTCACTGCACATGTGTGGCCTAGTTTTAGGAGTTAACATTTAAAGCACTCACATTCACCATCAATGGACCTTTAATCATATTTCAGAACGTTTAATTAGCAAAAATGAATGGATTCAAAGCACTTTGGTTGTGTTTTTTTTTTTTTTATAAAGGTTGTAGTGATACATCCAGAAACAGCTATTCAAGCTAATTATAGAGTAGCATCATGCCGGTGCGAGAAACACGGTTTGTTTGGTATTGGAAAATATGACAAGCTAAATGAATAGCGCTCAGACTGTCTGCAGACGGCAGGCGCTTGAGAGCGTGCTCATTACTAGCTCTTGTTGCTTTTGTCTGATCTATACAAACTGACTGACTCAGGTCATCGGTAGGTCGCTTGGCGTGATGTGCGTGTTTCACTGTAGAAAAACGATTTTCAGTTTGTTATGCGATGGGCAAAGTATGTCAAGGCCAATCTCCATCTGTGTCTTTCTAGTATTCAGGCGTATGAACAACACAACTATACAGCATATCTGTGTCTGTCTGTTTCTTTAAAATGTTTTCGGGCATTTCTGCTCTCAGTCTGTAGTAGTCAAAGGTTAATATTGCACACTTATGCAGAAAATACCAAAGATAACCCTAGATATTCAATCTGTATCACATGCAGAGATGAGAAAATACTAAACTGAGCTGATAGTAAATGCATTCTCTTGTTTTCAAATCACTTTTATCAGTGCAAATACAGTGGAAGGTAAAATGTATAGCTCTCATGTGAAATTTCGATTATTTTACTGTTTAACAAAGATAATTTTTTATTTAGCAAGATACTAGTATTCAGCTTAAAGTGCCATTTAAAGATTTAAAGGCATGTTTGGTTAATTAGGTAAGTCATCTGACAACAGTGGTATATATGTTCTTAAATGGATTAATAATATTGATCTTAACATATATGTATATAGGGCAGCACGGTGGCTCAGCACAGTCGCCTCACAGCAAGAAGGTCGCTGGTTCGAGTCTCGGCTGGGCCAGTTGGCATTTCTGTGTGGAGTTTGCATGTTCTCCCAGTGTTCTCCCCGTGGGGTTCCTCCGGGTGCTCTGGTTTCCCCCACATATATATTGTCATGGTCACACAAGGAAGTGTAAACTTCAAGGGTGTTTATTCAAGTGATATGCACAATAGTAGTTAGGTGAAGTA
>CAIGQV010016735.1:23404945-23424982 GCA_903798115.1 Danio jaintianensis
GGGGGGGGCTTGGGCGGGAGGAACTCCTGCGGGAGTTGAGTGAGTGATTAGGGAGAAAGCTGAGTGGTACTCAGAGCTGGAAGGAAGGACAGAAGTTTAGATGGCTGGGTCATGCCCTCGCCCTTGAGTCGACGAAGTGGCTGAGTCAAGCCTTTGCCTCTGGGAGGTTGATGTGGCTGGGTCATGCCCTCGCCCTTGAGTAGACGATGTGGCTGAGTCAAGCCTTCGCCTCTGGTAGGTTGATGTGGCTGGGTCATGCCCTAGCCCTTGGGAGTGTGCTGTGGCTGGGTCGTGCCCACGCCCTTGGAAATTTGGTGTAGCTGGATTAAGCCCTTGTCCTTGTGTACTGGAAATAGGGTGTCGACTGGTGAGGGCCTTCTGGGCTTCTTTGAGGTGACAGTGGCTGAGGCGAATGTAGGATTTGAAGGCGTCTGAAGACCACCTTCCCAGTGTTTGTATGTAATGTTGTGATAGCCCTTTGTGTGCTGCTGTGGTGGCCGCTCCTATTCTGAATGAGTGACTAGAGTATGATTCTGGTGGGAAGCCTGAAAGGTGAAGGACTGTTTTGAGGTGTTTTTGGAACCAAAAACGTGTTACTGGGTGGTTTGTGTCGTCTAAGAAGAGAGGGGAGAGTGGACTAAGGTTTAATGTTTTTCTATAATGTAGGTATGCGAGAAGAGTTTGGAATGGGCTTGTAGGGGAGGGGATGTTAAATATGTAAATGAAGTGTCCTTTCCGAAATTGATCTGTTTTGCTTTGTTTAATGAGGAAAGAAATTGTTTCCTCGTCAATCAAAGCTAGATCTGAGATAGTGGGGTGGATATTAGAATCAAATTTAGATGTTACGGTGATTTCAGAGCATCTGAGAAACCCAAAAAATGCGAGTGTAAACATGGCATCTAGGGTGTGGTCTGTGTGTCTGGAAAAGTAGCCTTTCCTGAGTGTGGAGATACATTTGGAAAGAATATTGTGTGTAATGGGCAGCCTGGAGTCTGGGAGGGGGGGGGGGTGGACTTTTTGAATGCCTTTAATGAGAAGGGTGGATTGAGGGTTAGCTATGGAATCAGAAATGGAGCCGTATATTAACTTGTGAAAAAATTGGATTCCGCTTAGATAGCTTTTGATAGAGCTGGCTTGGATATGTTTGTGTGAATGGAGATATGTGATGAATGAAGTGATAGTAAGTAGGGAAAAATTGGGAAATGTAGTGTTGTATAGGGAATGGAAATGTTTAAATGCTTTCCATGCAGTGAGGTATGATTGTAGTGTTCTGGAGCTACTGCTTGTAAAATAAGAGATATAGATGTTTGTTGCAAGTTGTGCATGGGGTGGTTTATGGGAATATCATCTCTGAATAAGGAGGGATGGGAGTCGGATGCGGCTCTGCTTCTGGTGCAAGCTGTCTGAATCTCTGGAAAGCAAAACGAGAGAGAGAGTCAGCAATTTGGTTATGATAACCGGGAACATGAATAGCAGTTATAATGAATTGCTTTTTAGCTGAAGTCCAAATAAGGCGGCGGAGGAGCTGCATTAGGGCGGGAGAATGCGAGCGTCCTTTATTAATGCAGTGAACAACGGCTTCGTTGTCGCAGTGAACGAGAATGCTGGAGGCGGACCATTCATCTCCCCACAATAAGGTGGCGGCTACTATGGGGTATAATTCGAAAAAGGCTGACGAATGTTGCTGATATGGGATTTCGCGCATTTGGGGAGGCCAAGAGGAAGCGAACCAACGGCCCTGGTAATATCCCCCTAAGCCTATGGAGGGAGCGGCGTCTGTGTAAAGGTGACTTTCCTTAAGGAAGGAAATCCAGAGGCTAAGCTCTTTACGGCAGGGATCGGATAAGGATAAGTTTTCTTCTAGTCCGTGGACCAAAGCTGCGAGTTGAAGGAGGTGAGTGATGAAGGGGCGTCCCTGCGGAATGATGCGCATAGCGAAATTTAGGTGTCCTAAGATGGACAGCAGTTCGCGCTTAGAGCATTCTTGTTTCTCTAAGAATATGGAAGATAGCGAAATGATTCGATCGATTTTCTCTTTGGGTAGAGAGGCTTGGAATTTTTGTGAATCTAGATTGATGCCTAGGAATTCTAACGAAGTACCTGGGCCGGAGGTTTTTTCCTCTGCGAGGGGGATGCCAAGATTAGCGAAAACTTTTTGAGTTATCGCTAGGTGTTTGGCTGGTGGAGAATTAGAGGGAGATATGATGAGAAAATCATCTAGTAGATGCACTACGTGCGACACGCCATAGTTATTAGCGAGAATCCAGCATATGGCTTCTGAAAGCATGTCGAATATTTTTGGACTACTTCTGCATCCGAAAGTCAGACGAACTGCGAAGTAGAATTGAGATTTCCAATTAATGCCGAAGAGATGCCAGAATTCGGGGTGTAATGGCATGATTTTAAAGGCGGAGGTGATGTCGACTTTAGCGAGCCATGCATTGTGACCGACTGATTTAATTAGAGAGATTGCTTGGTCTATGTCGTGATAATTTAGTGCGTATTCGTCAGGCGGAATGATGCTGTTGATACTTGAAAAAGGGGAATCATGGGGAGATGAAAGATCAATTATTAATCGTTTTTTACCAGAGAATTTTCTAGTAGCTACTCCAATTGGGCTGATGCGATAGAAGCTAAACGGGGGAGCTATGAAGGGACCGATCATAAAGTTATTTTCAATTTCTTTCTTGATTAATTGTTCTACGACTTCTGGTTCGGCATTGGCGGATTGTAGGTTAGGGCAGGCGAGGTTGTAGGAAGGGAGGGTCGAGACACCAGGGTGAAATCCGTTAGACAGACCTGAAATGAGAAATTCAGAAAAGTTAGGATCGTGGTGCAGACGTAATTCATTATAAAGATTAGAAATGTTGACAGGAGTCGACAAGTAATTGCAAACAATGCGCGCATGTGCGCCGCCGCAGTAGCTGCAAGTGTGGAGAAATTTGCAGGGGTGGCGGAAACATCTCCCTAGATTAAAATTAATGCATGGGGAAAAAGAAGAAGAATGTGGATTTTGTGCAGTGGGAGGAGGAAGAAGAGCGGGGATAGCAGAGGTAGAGGGGCGGGGAACGTAGCTGGTGGATCTTTGGTTGGATGGTTCTTTGCCGGAGGGAGAGACTATAAAAGGACAGGAGGTGGTAGTGTGCAGACTTGAACGGCAGACCGCGCAGGACAGATTACGACAACCTAAGAAAACTCTGTTGTGGAGGTCAGTGTCCATAGCCCCCCAATACGGACACTGGTTCCACTAAGTGACACGGATGGCGCATTTTGCTGAAAATAATTTATGATACGTGTAGAAATGAGTTCCCCCATAGGAGAGCGCGAGCTCCGAAATGATGGCCATATAGTCGTTCAGCTCGCGTCTCCTATGGGGAAAGACTGAACAAATGACTTCTGTGAATCTTGAGAAAGCTACGTGGAATTCAGCAAGGGAAAGTGTGCGGGGTTGAGAGCTGGCGGGTGATTTTAGGGTTAGTGTGAATTCGCCGCAATCCACCTGTCGCTCTGCCGTGAGAGGTGCGATGGGTGAAAGGAGTGTGGTAAGATCTATGTCGGCACCTGATAGGATGAGGTTCTTGATGGCGTTGGAGATCGGGGGTGGGTCCAGAACTGGAGCGTTGTGCGGAATAGGGAGGGATGTAGCAGTGGATAGGGTGAAGGGGGGGCGTGCAGAAGAAATGTGAGTAGGGAGGGTGGAAGTTTGAGGAAGGTTAGTAATGGAGGTGGGTGGTTGGTGAAGAGATGTAGAGGATATAAAAGGGGGAATGATAGAGGAGGGGAAATGAGAAGGAAGGGGAAGAGCGTTGGGGCTTGTAGCAATAGACTGATGGATAAGCTGGGTTGAAATGTGTGGGAGAGAAATTTAAAGAGGGTTGAGAGTGGTAGAGATAGTTGTAAGAGGAGGGCTAAAAGTTGAGCTGGAATTGGGTGCTGGAGGCCAGAGGAGGGGGGTAGAAAGTCCGGTGGTAGTGTTATTGTCCGGAGGATTTCCTGTATTTTGGGATGTTGTGGTGGCTGCAGCGACGTTTCCTTGAATTTGTATGTTATTGTTTTTCTTAGTAGCTTTCTTGGAAGGTCCGGGGCGGCTGGGGGCTTGCGTGGTTGTCATGGGTAGATGGTAGGGGGCGTGGCGTGAGCTTGTGGTTCTGCGGTGCTGGGGGGGCGGAGTTGATGAAGAGATGGATTCGTATAATTTGAGGAGTTCGGGTTTATTGCAGCGTATTGGGATGGTGATTCCGGCGTCTCGGAGAGTTTGGCGGAGTTCTCTGACAGTCATTTTATTAGATGTGAGGGATGATGATCTGGCGGAGGCGTAAGAAGAAGCTGGTGAAGGTAAGTGGCGATTTGGAGAAGTAGGGGATGGAGATTGCGTGCGGCGTTGGGTTCTGGCTGTAGTGGAGCGGATGGGCCTTCTGCCTCTTACTGAAGCCTCGGTCTCTGGCCGGCTTTCCGGCTGGGTTGGATGATGTTGAGTTGGGGCTGGAGTTTCGGGGAGAGCGGAGCATCCATTCTTATCCATGTCTGCTGTTGTTGTTGTTGCTTCTGCTGTTGCTGCTGCTGTTATATGTTGCTGTTGCTGTTATTGCTGTTGTTGTTGTTGTTGAAAAGAGCTGTTGTTCGTTGTTTTTTGAAGTTTTTTAGGAGGAGCTGGAGAAGTCCTGCCATTGGCTTTCTTCGAAAACAAAGATAAGGGAATAGTTTTAGATGGGCTACTTATAGTGAGTTTGGACTCGTCTGATTGGCTTACTGATAATTACAGATGAGAGTCCAGCTGTGATCAATCAAATCACGTGCTCCTCTCGAAATTAGTTTGTGAAACTTCACATAGTTGTAAAAAAACATTTTTATTACTGTAGTCATTGTATTACTATAGCAACTATAGAATTATCACAACAGATTAATGCAAGCATTTTACTACAGTACAGTTCAATAGCACTACAGTATTTACTATAAAATGCTATAGTATTTCTTTCATGTGAGATAATTGTCATGTGCTTATAATAAACAATGTTACTGACATGTGTGTGAATACTAATATCATTAAAATGAGTTAGAATTCTCTGTGTGATCAGAGGTGAAAACATCTTGCTCAAGTGAACATTTGTATTAATTTCAAACTTAAATTTACATTTGTGATCATTTGTTGTGTTTGAACCTACAACCTTCAGGTTATCTCATTACTAACCATTATGCCACACCATTCTAGATTGACTACTTCATTAAATATCCTATTAAAACTGACAAATCCAAAATCGTCATACGACATTAGAAACTACATCATGTGTTATGGTGCACCGCAGTTGTGCCGCAAATTGCACACTGTATTGTACCTGCACTTGCCGATAAGCTAGTGTATTTTTAATTTATTAATTAAATGCCATTGCTATTGACCCTGAGTTTATGCTTATGAAAGTAAGTGATTAAAAGGAAAATAATGCATGCATGGTGAGTGAGTATAAGAGATGTTCAGCACGAGGAGCTCATAAATTCTGGCTGTCATAAACGCTGTGTTGCGACTACAATGAGATCAGACAACCGCATCCATCACTGTTCTACCACTGACATCCTCATAGTTCTTTACCCTACTATCCAGCTCACTTACTCTCCCTCTCTCCCTCTCTCTCTCTCTCTCTCTCTCTCTCTCTCTCTCTCTCTCTCTCTCGCTCCTTCCCTCTGTATGTGGCCTCTATATATGGCACTTCCTTCTGAACGCGGACAGGCTTATTTGGCATGCATATCTTGCATTGGTTAGTAAATTAAAAGAGGGGATACTTTTATATTAAAGTTAAAAATGCTAAAATTGAAAAAATTAGCTAATATGCATATAAGAAATCATTTGTTTTTGAACAGAAGTTTAACTTTGCATAAAAGTAAAAAATTAAAAGAGTGGAATATTATTGTAATGATGATGGTGTGGCAACAAAGGTGAAGTTCCACTTGCAGCTTTATTTTAAGAATGTTTAAGCAAGCAGAGTTTGAAACAGGTGCAAACAACAATATAAATGGTAATACAATCCAATCGACAGGCAGAGGTCGGGGCAGGTGGCAAACAATCATAAAACAATAAACAGTCTGAGATGACAAACATGAATGAGACAAAACAATATCCCACAATCAAGGTGTGTAATGTGCTGCAGCTGTGTCACTGTAATCAATGTCCAGACTGGTAAACTGTTTCAGCTGTGAGATGCAAAGCATGGTGGTAGGTGTAGTCCGGGTCAAGGCTGGTGGAGTGTACATAGAGCTGGAGGGGCATCTAGTGAGTCTGGTGGGTACTCCAGCTAATACTTGTGACAATTCTAATTATATGATTATAATATGACTTATTTTGTAATTCAAGTTTTTATTGTTTTCATTTGGTACATGACAACACATATAACAGGTTTATATTAGTAGGTCTGCTACATGTCAGACCAGAACATTGAACAGTGATTAAAATTAGCAAAGATATGAAATTATTAAATTAAATGTAATTTTTATTAAATAATTACATTTAATTACATTTTATTAAAAAACATGGGGCGATGCGGTGGCACAGTGGGTAGCACGTTCGCCTCACAGCAAGAAGGTCGCTGGTTCGAGCCTCGGCTGGGTCAGTTGGCATTTCTGTGTGGAGTTTGCATGTTCTCCCCGTGTTCGCGTGGGTTTCCTCCGGGTGCTCCGGTTTCCCCCACAAGTCCAAAGACATGCGGTATAGGTGAATTGGGTAAGCTAAAATTGTCCGTATCGTATGTGTGTGAATGGGTGTGTGTGGATGTTTCCCAGTGATGGGTTGCAGCTGGAAGGGCATCCGCTGCGTAAAACATATGCTGGATAAGTTGGCGGTTCATCCCGCTGTGGCGAGCCCAGATTAATAAAGCGACTAAGCCGAAAAGAAAATGAATGAATGAATAAAAAACATGAAATTAAAATTAGGGCGACACGGTGGGTCAGTGGTTAGCACTGTCGCCTCATAGCAGGAAGGTCGCTGGTTCGAGTCCCGGCTGGGTCAGTTGGCATTTCTGTGTGGAGTTTGCATGTTCTCCCCGTGTTGGTGTGGGTTTCCTCCGGGTGTTCCGGTTTCCTTCACAGTCCAAAGACATGCGGTATAGGTGAATTGAATAAACCAAATTGGCCGTAGTGTATGTGTGTGAATGAGTTTGTATGGATGTTTCCCAGAACTGGATTGCAGCTGGAATGGCATCCGCTGTGTAAAACATGCTGGATAAGTTGGTGGTTTATTCTGCTGTGGCGACCCCTGATGAATAAAGGGACTAAGCCGAAGGAAAATTAATGGATAATGAAAAGTCCAAATTAATGTGTTACAAGAAAAGACATCATTACATAAGACCAAAAGTCTTCCCAAACCGGGATACACACAGAAACCTCTGATTTGTTCTTATTATGTAATTTTTCCAGCAAAAATGTATACGAAGTATGACTTTTTTGCATATTATATACAAAATAATATACTCCTAAATTAACCAATTTGTTGGATTTGTCCAAATTTTACCCTAAATCTTGGACGAATCAATCCAGCAATTAAATAATAGTATCTAATTTTATGTTTTATGTATATATTATTGTTATTTTTGATATTATAACAATTTAATAAATCACATTTATTTTATTTTTATTCAAACTTTGTGATATTTATGTGACGTATGTTATGTTTAATTGATAAATGTTAAAGTCAGAGTAAAAATACTCACTTTCGACTAAATGTTTGTAAAATAGGCTTTGAGGAATAAATTATTAATCATGATCTTGAAAAAATATATGTTAATCATAGATTAAAAAAGCATATTAATTATAAAACATTTTTGATTATTAATAATTATTATAAAAATGTAATACTGAATAATTAACTAATGACTTGAATGAAATAAACATTCCAAAAATGCAGCTTAGGGGCGTCACGGTGGCGCAGTGGGTAGCACAATCGCCCCCTGTGTTCACGTGGGTTTGCTCCGGTTTCCCCCACAAGTCCAAAGACATGCAGTACAGGTTAATTGGATAAGCTAAATTGTCTGTAGTGTATCTGTGTGAATGAGAGTGTATGGGTGTTTCCCAGTGATGGGTTGCAGCTGGAAGGGCATCCGCTGAGTAAAAACATATGCTGGATAAGTTGGCGGTTCATTCCGCTGTGGCGACCCCTGATTAATAAAGAGACTAAGCCAAAAAGAAAACAAATGAATGAATGAATGAATGAATGAATGAAACTGCACCTAGTTGATTCAGCTGATATATGCAATTTAAATCAAAAGCATATAAAGATCTCATGGTTTCATCTCAGTGGAAAATTCTGTCACCAAGTTTATCAGATGCTTAGATAAAATAAATAAAAATATCCCCAAAAGACCACGTAGCAGCACATATGTGGAATATTCCTGACGTTAATCTGCTGAGGTGAAAAATATGAGGAAAACATTAAAATGTATCAGACATCACAGTGCAAACCAAAAGCTGATGTGTGCTGTTGTGTGCGGTGAAAGTAAATTAATCCGCTGTTCTGTGGCTCATGCTGAGAGCTTCAGTTGGGAAGCGGAATCAAACACTCTGGGATGCATTTTCTGTACAAGGATGCAACTTACAGATTAACTGTCATAGTACAAAACTAACCAACTAGTTATGACTGGTACTACTAACCTACTAACTAGTATAACACTAACCTATTAACAACTGTTTTTATGTGTAATACAGTTGCACTGTCGTCCACATTTGAACCATATTATTTCATCAACAGAGAACTGTGAACTGTAGTTTAGTAATAACTTCTGCTATATTAATGGATTAATATTCAAAGAATCAAATAATTATGTAAAAACAATAGTCACCTCTGTTGAAAAGTCTAAAAAACATTTGCAACTCTTTTTTAAAGTATAAAGACATTCAGAAAAACACAAGGATGAATCTACTTTAGAATTGCGGGTAGATTTTGTGTCTCCTAGATAAACTTTCTATTATTTTTCAAAAACTTTAATGAAACAAATTCTAGTAATAACATAACTTTTAGAGTTATCTCTGTGTATTTAGGGACATTTGTCTTGAAAATATTAACTTAAAGGCTTCTACTATATATTTTTTTTCTGTATATTCCTCCTGAATCATACATTCAGGTTTAATTGTCATAAAATAATTCAATTATAATCCATTATTCTTCTCATTCATTTGTGCAAAATGTTTATGACACACTAATAGCATATGAATTATTTGTCAACTCTGTTATCTCCTATTCACTTTTAAAAACAATAATATGATCAAATGCATAAAATTCATGTGGTATTCATGTGGTATCTGGTTTGTGGTTAGCATCTTGAGCTAAATCACAAAATGATGGAAAATGTCAACTCTGTTATTATCAACTCTGTTAGTGGTTTAAAAGCTTTAACAATAAGTTAAATAACAATTGATAACAGAATCAAATGTTCCCTATCACATTTAAGCATTTTGCATTATTTTACATTGATAATGTATTCAGTTTACAGTAAATTAAAAAATTATAATAATTATATATTAGTGATATTTCAGTCCAGTTCAGGGAAAATGAATGCAGCATTTTGACTGGTGATCTGTAGATTTTCTCTGATTGGTTTATGCAAGATTTGTTTACCCTGGACACATGCACATTTTGTTAGTAACATATCAATATATATATAACAAATCTCAACAAATCTCAGAAGATTGCAAGTTGACTGGTACTGAAAGGTGACAAGTTTGCACCCCTTTAGTACCAAAGGCAAAACTGGAACTAATCTAACAAAATAACTTAAGATCATGATGCAAACATTTGTATGTACGTAAGTTTTAGTGAAAATATTAAACACATATTTGCTAAAGAGAAAAATCAAGAGAATCATAAAAAAAAGTGTACTTTGTAATTTAATTTACTTTGTTATATAATTTAAATGAATGATCTTTCAATTCCTAAAGATGCTAGGAGACCAAACGTTAGTTTGGAAAAGAAAATTACATTTTTAGCTAAGCAACAGTTTTTCCACTACCAAAATTGTTGCCATACTGAAATATACAGACTTATACTGAAATATGTTGCCATGTCAGGTACTATGCCTCTAACCAAAGGTCGAGAGCTGTGCTTCCAACCTGAGAGTTTGTGATTATTTATTTGAACTGTGATTTTAGTAAACAATAAAATGTTAAACTACATTTACTGATGCAACTTGCAGTATTTTTATGAAGATTATAAAAAGTGGCCTATTGAGATGCCATTAAAATGGACTTTCATTAAAAATGTTGTTAAAGCCGGTTTTGAATGTGCTTAAGACTATATTAGAGTCAGTGCAAGAGACTGTCTCCAGGGAAGCCCACAAGACAACAGCTTTTCATGAGAAAAACATAAAAGACAAGAATCACTCAATAGATCTAACCCGCTGTGACAGACAAATACACACCAAACCCAACAACAACAACAAAAAAAAACACATATGAGAAAGACCTCCAGACTCCGAGGCCCCTTACCAAAAAATCGACTGGCTCTTGTTGAGAAAATAACCTGACATCTAATTCAAGAGATTATTTCCCCCAGGATCCAGTAAAAGACAGAAGATCCACTTCCTGCTCAATGGCTGACAAAAGAAGCTCTGTCCGCAGATGGTGTAAACCTTGAGGAGGGACTCGCAGGAGGTTTCATTGCAAAAGAAGGAAGGATCAAAACAATCACACATTTTTTTTCCAAGACCAAAGATCCAACTGCTGTGGCCATCTATAAAAAAAGCAGCTGGAACGACGCAGAATCCCAAAGATCCTGCTGAGGCTCTTGAGAAAATACATAAGCCCCCCGGTGCTCACCGTACTATCAGACTTCAGCACAGACTCCGGCTACGCTTGTTTGTTCGTCTTAAACTGGCACTTACACTGTCAAACAACTAAAGCCTCTGTTTGAAGTTGTGTTACAGAAAAGCTGGCTTCGTTTGCATGCAATATTCAGACTGCAGGTCTCTGTGTCTATTACTGTTCCAGCTATTTCATTTCATTCACATTTCCATTTACATGGAACAGACTACATCCCGCACCATTACTGACACCACAGATGCTCTATCATATTTGGGAGCCTGACATGTTTTCTCTCTCGAGTCGGTTCATTGGTATAAGTTGGAAACCAACTGTGGAGGGAAAACCAACTCTGAACTAATGAACAGGTTTTTTCACAATGTATAATGAGTTATGTACACTGTGTGGATAAATATCGCTGTTTATTTCTTTAATGCCTCCCAGAATTAATCGCAGGTAATCTTGGAGTACAAAATTATTGGAAACACTTATTTAAAATTAGATTATTTTAGTATTTTTTCGCAAAACTATTTAAAGTACATACTGTACAAATACAGTTAAAGCTTTGATTTTTGTTCAAAATTATAAAATAATATAACAAAAGCTACAAAGAAAGCCAGAATAAGGACACAAAGCTGCAGTCTATCCAGTCTTATGGCTGATAAGAGCAGAACTTAGTGTCAAAAACTGATAAAAACTGACCAATGAGACAAGCATTTACATGCATGTGATGCATTATGCAGTATGTTAACAATTTACTTAAAGCGGGTGTTCGTAAGATGAAACCCATGACATGACACATGAGATTTCATACATGATTGTACAGTCGTGGCCAAAAGTTTTGAGAATTACATAAATATTGGAAATTGGAAAAGTTGCTGCTTAAGTTTTTATAATAGCAATTTGCATATACTCCAGAATGTTATGAAGAGTGATCAGATGAATTGCATAGTCCTTCTTTGCCATACAAATTAACTTAATCCTGAAAAAAACTTTCCACTGCATTTCATTGCTGTCATTAAAGGACCTGCTGAGATCATTTCAGTAATCGTCTTGTTAACTCAGGTGAGAATGTTGACGAGCACAAGGGTGGAGATCATTATTTCAGGCTGATTGGGTTAGAATGGCAGACTTGACATGTTAAAAGGAGGGTGATGCTTGAAATCATTGTTCTTCCATTGTTAACCATGGTGACCTGCAAAGAAACGCATGCAGCCATCATTGCGTTGCATAAAAATGGCTTTACAGGCAAGGATATTGTGGCTACTAAGATTGCACCTAAAT
Organism: Danio jaintianensis; assembly: GCA_903798115.1. Taxonomy (NCBI): domain Eukaryota; kingdom Metazoa; phylum Chordata; class Actinopteri; order Cypriniformes; family Danionidae; genus Danio; species Danio jaintianensis. The sequence continues at coordinate 23,417,003 of CAIGQV010016735.1, forward strand.
CAACAATTTATAGGATCATCAAGAACTTCAAGGAAAGAGGTTAAATTCTTGTTAAGAAGGCTTCAGGGCGTCCAAGAAAGTCCAGCAAGCACCAGGATCGTCTCCTAAAGAAGGATTCACCTGCGGGATCAGAGTGCCACCAGTGCAGAGCTTGCTCAGGAATGGCAGCAGGCAGGTGTGAGTGCATCTGCACGCACAGTGAGGCGAAGACTTTTGGAAGATGGCCTGGTGTCAAGAAGGGCAGCAAAGAAGACACTTTTCTCCAAAAAAAAACATCAGGGACAGATTGATCTTTTGCAAAAAGTATGGCGAATGGACTGCTGAGGACTGGGGCAAAGTCATATTCTCCGATGAAGCCCCTTTCCGATTGTTTGGGGCATCTGGAAAAAGGCTTGTCCGGAGAAGAAAAGGTGAGCGCTACCATCAGTCCTGTGTCATGCCAACAGTAAAGCATCCTGAGACCATTCATGTGTGGGGTTGCTTCTCATCCAAGGAAGTGGGCTCACTCACAATTTTGCCCAAAAACACAGCCATGAATAAAGAATGGTACCTAAACACCCTCCAACAGCAACTTCTTCCAACAATCCAACAACAGTTTGGTGAAGAACAATGCATTTTCCAGCACGATGGAGCACCGTGCCATAAGGCAAAAGTGATATCTAAGTGGCTCTGGGACCAAAACGTTGAAATTTTGGGTCCATGGCCTGGAAACTCCCCAGATCTTAATCCCATTGAGAACTTGTGGTCAATCCTCAAAAGGCGGGTGGACAAACAAAAACCCACTAATTCTGACAAACTCCAAGAAGTGATCATGAAAGAATGGGTTGCTATCAGTCAGGATTTGGCCCAGAAGTTGATTAAGAGCATGCCCAGTCGAATTGCAGAGGTCCTGAAAAAGAACGGCCAACACTGCAAATACTGACTCTTTGCATAAATGTCATGTAATTGTCGATAAAAGCCTTTGAAACGTATGAAGTGCTTGTAATTATATTTCAGTACATCACAGAAACAACTGAAACAAAGATCTAAAAGTAGTTTAGCAGCAAACTTTGTGAAAACTAATATTTGTGTCATTCTCAAAACTTTTGGCCACGACTGTATACAATGAGATGTTATGCATGCTTATGACAACTGTTATTAAGTGTCATTTGCTCAGTTATGTCATTTTAAATGCAAAGATGACATTGTTTGTTATGGTAACTTCACATAAATAAATACATCACAACCGGTCTTTATCTTTGTCATGACAATTTGACATTTTCAAGACAACATAACTTGTCATACATCTGTCATAAACATGATTGTCATTAGACCATTATAATTATCATGAATATTTTTCTGATTACTTTTTTAGTGGAATAAACTGTATTTGTCATTAAAAATGTCATTACACTGTCAAATAATCTTCAAGAGCATCGTTGATATTTAATGACATTTTAATGAGAAATGTTTTACACAGCGGATGCCCTTCCAGCTGCAACCCAGTACGGGGAAACATTCATACACTCATTCACACACATACACTACAGCTAATTTCATTCATTCATTTTCTTTTCGGCTTAGTCCCTTTATTAATCTGGGGTCGCCACAGCGGAATGAACCGCCAACTTATCCAGCATATGTTTTACACAGCGGATGCCCTTCCAGCTGCAACCCATCACTGGAAAACACCCATACACTCTCATTCACACACATACACTATGGACAATTTAGCTTACCCAATTCACCTATAGCACATGTCTTTGGACTTGTGGGGGAAACCGGAGGCCTTTTTTACTCCCCTCAGGCCTCCTGCCCAGCTGGCTCCCCTCAGGTCTCCTGCCCAGCAGTCTCCCCACAGGCCTCCTGCCCAGCCGGCTACCCACAGACCTCTTGCCTTACGGTCCCAGTCCGATCCTCCCTGGGTTGTCCCTCCTGCTCCTCCCTGGTGTGTCCCTCCGTCACCTTGGACAGTCCCTCCTGCTCCACCCTGGCCCCCTACCAGGGTCCCTGACCCGCTAAACCTGCCCTGGATTGTCCCTCCTGCACCTCCCTGGTGTGTCCCTCTATCACCCTGGACGGTCCCTCCTGCTCCACCCTGGTCCCCTGTCAGGGTCTCTGACCCATTGGTCCCACCCTGGACTGTCCCTCCTGATCCTCCCTGGTTTTGCCCTCCCACCCCTCCCTTGTTGGGTCTGGATTGGCTCCCCTCACTCCCCCTCTTCATGATGTCTTGCATGTTCACTTCCCTGTCTTGTGTTGTCTGTCGATGTTACTTGTTTTGTCTTGTGGTAGTTTCTTGTCTGTCTTGTACCTTGTTGGATGTTCCCTTTAGGAACGCCAGGTGGCATCCCTTTTGGGGGAGGGTCAGGATTCTGCCACTCTGCCACTAACACAAGAATTAATAAGACCAGAGTCCAGACACTAGTCATGTCATGTCTTGTGTGTTGTGCTCGGCTCGAGTTTTCTTGGGTCGAGCACTGCTTTTCTGTCATTGCGTGTCTTTTGTCTCCTTGTTAACCCATTATTAGTTTATTAGTCCTTTTGTTTTATTTTTATTATTAATAAACCCATTTGAGTTACTGCAATTGAGTCCTCGTCTCCTCCTTACACCTGACCGTGACAAAATAAAATAAATATCGCAATGTCAGTTTTTGTCCAATATCATGCAGCCCTAAACGACGCTATTATAAAATACATGATTTTGTCTTTCATGTCAATGCTCACCTCAGTATTACTCCTTTTTTTCCATAGGGATTTTAAAAAATAAACATTGAAAGAGTTATGATACATACTAAACAGAGCTGACCACAACATTACAGTCTTTGTTTTGGATTTTCTGTTTTAACACTTTTTAGTGAAGAAATCATTCACGCTATGATTAATAACAAGCATTCAGAATATAGACAAAGTGAATTGTCATTCCATGCCTATTTTAAAGCATGTTTGCTCACGGGTAGTGTGTTATGCTAATACTCAGAATGGTAAAACACTCAGAGATCCAATTCATCTCATTTAAAACATCATGGCATGGCCATCAAAATGGTGCTTGTGTAAAAAATTCAACTCCTTTAAATTGAAAGACACTGATAGATGTCAAATTGCCTACTGTGATCAACATTCCCATTATTATGTGCAATCCACAGGTTTATTTGTGAGGTGTTGCTGAGAGATTTTTGTTTATGACTTGCTGTTTATTACTTGCTCCCGGGTGTCTGTTAGAACACAGCAGTCAGATGAATGCTTCAATAAACAGTTGCAGCATAAAGGATATCAACAAACAGTTGGATGTTGTGAACAAGACATTTAACACACAATATTTCTGATATAATTAGAAACTTTTGAACAAGGGAATGAAGAGCACCTTGTGGGTATAAGCACTCAGGAAACAGCCTTCTAATTTAATGGTAATACTCATTGCCTACATTTTTTTAAACTGTGTCCAACAAAAGGTATAATTCATTTTCATTATTTATTTAGTTCTATTTCATGTATTGCATGTGATGTGACTTATTAAATGCCTTTGCATTCATACTGTATATTCTTAATCTTCTAAACTCACATTATCCTCTGTAGGAGAATGAGAAATTGAGCCAATCCCAACATATCTTAAGCTGAAGAAATGAGGCAAACATGCATTTTTAATTTGTAATTATTATTTTTAATTATAATTATTTGATACGCTTCAATTTTGGATGGCTCTTTGTTCTCTTAGCACTCAAAAACAATTGAACTGAACTCAGCACAATGGTCTTGAAATGGATTGAACTCTTTTGAATATCTTTAAAATACCATATGTTTTTATTTCAACAATCGTTTACATACAATGTGGCCCAGAAAAAACTTTTTAAGCATGAAAGTAATCATACAAAAACTATGAATGAAATTGTACAAATGCATGCAAATTAGCCAACAATATACCCTTTCTACATTTCTGGAGTTGTCAGAAATGGAAGTTAAAATATGAAATATTTCATATAATTTGGATCAATTCTGTAGTGGTGAGCAGGGGTTCCATTACCATTATCATTACCATTACGCTGCCACTCACAGTCCCAGGGAATTAAGGGGGTCCTAACCAATAATGGTGAAACAGATTGGGCTTATGCTCCATTGCAGTCTTGAGAACACCAACATCAAAGGTTTCCATTCACAATGTGTTTTGCATTGTTGTTTTCTTGAACACATTTCTTGTTCAATGCAGAGTTCTGCATGCTTGTTAACAACAACAAATAACACCAAATAGAACTTCTACATTCCCATTTGCCCCAGTAAAAAAACACATTTAAATTTCCATGACTTTACAAATAAAAAAATATATTAAGCGCTTACGAAGCAACATTAACTAGTTTTCTGCAATTTAATGCCAATATAATATAACACAAACTTCTACATAATGTATTTACTATTGGGGGTGTAACTGTACAGTATATGTATTCATCCTGAACTATCGGGGTGATGATTCGGTTCATGCTCTTCCATGACAAATACAGTCAGTCCAGATGGGCAGTCACTAGATTTAGGCAGAAAAGACCACAGCAGTGCAGCAAATTATTAGCCATTCATAAGAAATGTCCCTTTGCATCTAAATACTCGATATGCAGCACTCAGAAATGGTTCCGCCATGTTGTCATTGTCATGTCAATTTGGTACACATCAATTTGGAATCTATGCACAATTACTGTTTTTCTGTTGTTAGGAAAGAGTTGGGCTCAGCCTTTAAAAGTTTACTCCGCAGCCTAATTGGGCAGTTGTGGCCTGGTGGTTAGAGTGTTGGACTCGTGATCCGAAGGTTGCTGGTTCGATACTCGGTACCAGCGGGAATTGGGGGTGGGGGGAGTGAATGACCAGCACTCTCCACCACCCTCAATACCACGACTGAGGTGAGTCCCTTGAGCAAGGCACCGTTCCCCCCAACTGCTCCCCGGGCGCCGCAGCATGGCTGCCCACTGCTCCGGGTGTGTGTTCACGGTATGTGTGTGTTCACTAACTGTGTGTGTGCACTTGGATGGGTTAAATGCAGAGCACAAATTCCAAGTATGGGACACCATACTTGGCCACACTACACTTCACTTCACTTCACTAATTATAAAAATTTATTTTTCATTACTCTGTTTATTTTGTACTTTTGCATCAAAAGAAGCTTTTCAATTCTGTAGCTGATTGTGACAAAACACTTCTACCTTTTCAAAATAAACAGAAAAAGCAAGCACTGAGGATTTGCTATTATTCCTGTTGTACCATACCCATGTCGAACCGTGACCCAATACTGAGCTACACACCAAACCGTGACCTCTGTGTACCATTACACCCCTATTTACCATAGACCCCTAAGTATTATCTAGTCAACAAGAATTAAAATGCCCACTGCTACTAGAGGGTCAATTCCAGTTTGTGTTGTTTACTTTGTGCCCTAACTTTCTAAATGTTTTCTGCTCATTTATGTCAAAGTACATCATGCTAACACATCAATTTTATCTTGAAAATTGTTTAAATGGGCCAAATTATCACGGCTTATGCAAACACAGCCATCCTATATGTCCGCCAGGAGAGACCTCTATCTGTCAATCTCTCCATGCCAGACTACCTGTCAACAATCACTCAACTAATGAGCCTCTGTTTGGCCCTCAGAGGACACCGTAGTCATCTAACCCTGGAGCCATCTCCTGAATTTCTTAGCTGGACTGGTGGGGAAAGTGATCTAACCTTTTATTCCAAGCAAATATCCCACTACACAGTGTTTCAGGCTGTGGGCTAATTTCCATTCCACTGCTCAGCAACCATTTTAAATGACCTGCCACTAAGATTAATCCTAACCAGGGAACCTTATAGTTCTCAACTGTGCCTCCATCTGACTCCTTATATTATGTACTGTTTGGAGCTATTACAGTTTAATATCGTAGGCAGATGATAATGTGAAGAATTGAACAATGTCAGCATGAAAGGTCAAAACCATCAAACTGACTGACGTTAGATGAATGGCAGAGAGGCCGCTTAACTGCGGGGTCTAGAGCATCTATAATTAAATATAAGAACCATTTTAAAGCTTTGAATATAGCAGAATAGGAATGGCAGAATAGGTAGCCCGTGTTACAACCCATTCTGACTTCTAACACCCCTGTCTGCCAGAGCAAATGATACGCTGACACTCCGTTAAATCTGAAAGCCGCCCCAGCACCTTAAAGTCTAAAAATGTGTTCGGCCCAGAAAGAGACAAGGAATTATGAAAGCGAATGATTCATTTGGATTGAGTCCGATAACAACCGCAATCAATCGGCTATTGGGCCGTCAGAGAGAATGAAGAGTGCCTGACAAAGCACTTAATCGATTATTATGAGATGAGATACATTATTGCGACACATTATGCTGTTGATCGTATGGATGCCGAATGGTTAAAGGCTGTTGTAAATGAACACTTATCGATAGGGATGTGTAATATATTCTTTCAGCCGCGAGAGATGTGCCTATAATGGTGTGACCAGTAAAAATTGTTATCCACTCCATGAAAAATATGACAAGGAACATTAGTATTGATTCTGGTGATATTGCCTTTTCATGATTTTAGCATAGATCTATATAATATGTATGTAGATAAATCACAAAACTATCAATAGATTTTTTTAATTTGTGCAGAGAGTCTTAGTAAGTTTTGCTCACGTGTTTGGGATGTTCGAAGTTAAAAAAAACACTTTTATAATATTTTGATCTCTATTTATTACTCAGGACCCTCCTGTAATTCAAGGTTTCATGCTCATTTTATCATCCATCAGGTGAAATTCATATTCATAAAAGTAACAGTACACTTCTCAACAAGATGTACAATAAGAGTTATCATGCATACCTAGAGCACAAATGGTGCGGGATGAGTGTTATGTGCCCATTTAATAAGATTTAAGGGTTTGTTCAGAGTAAACTAATTACTCTTTACTCAATTAGTCATTTTGCAGAGATACAATGAACTTGTAAATTTATTTCCTATATAATATTGTTATGAAATAAAATACAACCCGAAAGACACCTACACACTAAACAATAAAGGTTCCAAAGAGAGAGATGCCATAAAAGAACAATTTTGGGTTCCACAAAGAAGTTTTTAGTATTTTCTTTCCAGTGTGAAGAATATTTTAACAATCTAAAAAAAGTTTTTGTAAAATGTAAATGTTCCATGGATGTTAAATGTTCTATATTAACCCATCAATGCCAATAAAAACCATCTTTTTAAGAGTGTGCTGTGCAAGTTCTGTGGGGTTCACAGCATTAGTTTTTAAACGGCCTGCACATTTGTCATGTAGATAAAATCAATAATAAAATGATAGAATCAATGCTCAACCATCACTGCCTATGCTATTTTGCTATCACACAACTGCTGTATCCCCATATCCCATTAAACATCTCATATTAACCTTACAAATAGCTAAGGATTCAATTCAGTCCAGCTGTTCCGCATTCTAATAAGCAATGAAATGTTCAAACATATGTACTGAAGACATACAAAATTATGAAGAGTCAACTGGTGAAGAGAATATTGTTGATTTTCACTTCACTCCTCACTTCACCATTCTTATCTCCTAATAAGGCAACATATTAAAGCAACACATTTTTAATAAAAAAGTTTTACTATTTTATGACCCATTAAGCTGATCTCCAGGTCTGGCGGAAGCCCTTTAAGCTTAGCATAGTACATTAAATCAGATTAGACTATTAGCATCTCAATCAAAAATCACAAAAATCACAAAAAAATTAAAAATCACCACAAAAAATTGATAATTTTCTTGTTTAAAGCAATGATATTACGCAGAGCCAGAAAATAGGCCCTAGCACCAAGTCCTACATTTGCACCAATATCATTGCGCAAGCTGCAGCAGTTCCTTGATTATTACATCAGAAGAAGAGTATTTTTTTCTAGCCACATTGGCCTAGAAAACGCAACGTTTATTGTCTGTCGGTATTAGTACACAATATAACTATAGAAGAGTCAAGCTGTAAATATAAATTAGTAGT